>JBAMCP010000253.1:8632-20809 GCA_037075105.1 Lissocephala sabroskyi
CCCCGTCAACCCCTCGAGGGGGCCATGTGCAAAGTGGGCTTTGCGGAAATCGCACACAACATAAAACATTTTTAATGCCAAACACACACTCAGGGCACACGGGTCCCCCGAAAGAGATACAAAATCACACACACAGGGAAACGCAGGAAAAAAGAGAAGAGAAAAAAAATTAAACCGAAATGGGCATAAAAATGGCAACTGGCGAAGAAAATGGCGGAACCCCCACCACCCACCGGTCATGGGTGCTGGGCTGGCCGAGCCTCACAGGATATTGTATAAAAAGGATTAATGCCCGTTTGGTTTCTCTCCCGCTCTTCCTTTTGTTTTAATTGTGTGCAAAGCAGGGGGAAATCGGGTGGGCGAATGCCCAAAAGCGCAAAATATATATATAAATTTATATTTCCCAACCATAAAAATGTCACAGTCGCCTTGAGTTATGGGCCCCCTTGTGGCTTGTGTGGCTCGGCCCCCGCATCGCTGCGGTCTTCAGACTCCTGGACAAGCGAAATGGAAGCGAACCCTTTTGTTCTTTCTATTTTTTATTTGGGAAAATTTATATGTGGTTGTAAGGGAATTTATTGCTTTATTATATAAATTGTATTATGCAAAGACACAGCCACCGCCCCCAACGGAAATAGATGGCCGTCCTCCTCGGCCCGGACACCTCGTTTAGTCAAGTTGATTTGCTGGATTTGTCGGTTTTGTGGACTGCCCAAGATTCCTTCATTCATTTTAGCTGAAGTCCTGCGCCGGCCTTTTAATTTATGACGCTTGAGGAGCGAACTGCGCGCCGATTAATTAAAAGGCCAGCCAAAAAGCGAGGCCACGTTGGCTAATTGAAAAATACCAAGAAAATGCGAACCGAACCGAACCGTCAAGTGGACACTTTAAGTAGCCGGCTAATAAATATCGACCAGTCAGTCGGACAGTTGGACAGCCTGTCGATCGCCTGGGATTGGAGACTAGGACGAAAAAGCGCCCGATCATTGCAGGAGCGGCCGCTGCCACTCAACTGCGTCAGCCGGCCGACGGGCGACGCAAACAAGCACCGCCAACAAAAAGATCCACGAAAATATTTAAAAAGTAAATTGAATTTAATGCAAGTCATGAATCGAAATGCATTTCGTCCAAACCCGCAAGAGGCGTGCCCATTCGCTGGCCAACTGACACACATGACATGCTAATTAAAAGACCACAAACAGCCGCCCGACCAGGCCACTTCACTTGGCAGTCATTCAGTCCGTCGGTCCGCCGGTGAGTCGGTAAGTCGGGCAGGTGGGCGATCAACCCCACCAGGGCCAATCGATCTTGTTTGGCCCGCAATTTGTCAACCACAATTACCGAGCAGATTTGACTCGGGCCACTTGCCGCCCACACCAAGGCCCCCTTCCTGGGCCAAGCGGCTCGCTGGCCGTTATAATTACAAAGCTTATTGTCATACGCCCATTGAGCCGGGGCGCGCGCCCCCAACTGATAGACGACGGCGATTGGGTCGCTGATAATGGAGAGCTTAGCTGGCGATCCATTGATCAAAAGCCGTTGGCAGTGGCTCCGCCGACGTAGCCAGCCAGCCAGCGGTTTCTGATTTTGTGATTTCTTTGTTCGTTTTGTCGCCCGCTCGTAGGCGAGAATTTCCGATCGGGCACCAATCCCCGGCCGACAGACCCAGCCAACCTGATCAACGCCAAGATGGATTGTTGACGAAGCCACACAGCGTGTTGATTTATTCCCCACAGACCAGCCGATCGACCGATCGACCGATCTATGGAGCAACTGAATCGCCTATCTATCCCTGCGTGTGTGTGCGCGCGTGTGTGTGTGTGTGTGAGTGATCGTTGCCTTTAATAAAACCATAATAATAACCAGACAGCAATCGCAGCAGACGACAACCAGCATGAAAATGATTTTTACCCAGAAAGGGGAGCTCGAAAATCAGCCACCTCTGGTCGACCACCGAATGACCTACGATTATTCTCCCTAGACTTGAATCGAGATCGCTTACACCGATCCAACGGGTAGGTCATTCAGGGAATCGAAGGAAGCCAGCGACGCGAGTGGCAACGATTCGTATGCAACTCAGGATCGTCGCTGCGATCGTTGTCATCGTCATCGACGACATCGTTGCTCAGCCTGAGAGGGGGGAGTGGGGGCGGCAATGATGATGATGTTGCTGCTGCCGGTGGCAAGCAAGTAGTTTTGGGCGCGACAAGAATAATTACAAATGTCACATGAAATCGAAAGACATCATAAATCAAATCAAATTATAATTAAGCATATTTGATCAGTTTGCCTGACTGCCCGCCCGACCGACTGTCTCTCCGCTTATCTGCCGGCCTGGTCGATTCCGCGAAGCCTTCATCTGCGGGGAGCGGTCTCTAGGCCTTTTCTTTGGTACTCTCGGCACAATGATTTAAGCATTTCTACTTATTTGGCATAAGTAATTGAATTTCTGTTTGTCTAGGCTGACGCTGATGACGCTCGCAGGATAATCGTTTAAATTCATTAATTTCCAGGCCGCGAGCCGTGGGCGGCGGACGGGCGTGGGCCGAGCCCAGCTACCATTTCCAATATTTGCCTTTAATAACATTAATTTGATGTCGTCTGACTCACGGCGGCCTTAACCCGGCCCGACACGACGAGTGTTTGTTTTGACGGGGATCAAGAGCCGGCGTATCTGATAATTTGATTAATCGGCTGGTAGGGAGGACCCCCCGCCTCCTCTGAACCTGGACTGGTGGGCCTATCTGGCCATCGGACTGGGGCACGAGTCAAAATTGTTTTGTCATTTTCGAGGGCGGCGATTAAAGCGGAGCTCTGCTCCGGGACACCGAACGACCGGGCTCAATTTATCAGGGCTGATAAAAATGCCCAAGTGCTCATATGTTCCTCGCAGGGGGACGGACAGACACACAGGGCGGAAATTTATGCTTAGATTTAAACATTTGCAAAACGAAAAGTCATAAATTACTTCCGTAGTTGGGAGCCAAAGCGAGCCGAAGCAGCTTTTGGCATTAGCAGCTGAAAAGACGGAAACGACAGCGGCAGCGGCTTCGGCTTCCTTGCCAGGATGCGCCATGAAAAATCTTCATTTTACGATTTTTGGCGCACCAGTCAACCGAACTCGACTCGACTCGCACAGACTTTGGCAGTCTTGTTGCTGAGCGGCGGCCTAAACAGATAAGCGCTGCCAGAATCAGTGGCATGTATCTTATGGATGCACGGGGAGTGCTCGCCATTTTTATTGTAGATTTACTTCTCTGGATATGCTTAACATCGCATTTAAGCAGGCCAGTTACCTACCCACACACACACACGCAGGACATAAACCGAGCAATTGTATCTGCGGAGCCTGACATTAAAATAAATATGTACAAATGCCCGGAGATAGAGAAGATAGCCGGGCGGGCGGGCGATGCGTGGCCCTGAAAGGAGGCCGCAAAAATGGCGCAAGAAGCCGGGGCGGCCGTCAGCCAACAGGACAATCAGGACATTCAGATGGCGCGCTCATACACACAACATTTATATTTCAGCGGAGAAAGCTCGTATATTATCATAAAACAAGTTGCCAGGGCGACTGCTGTAGGGGTCAGCGGGGGGAAGGGACGGGACGGTCATGGCGACAGGCAGCGGTGGTGGGTGCCGGTGAGCGGTGGGGGCGGGGCGGGGGCGTGTGATGCGCAAAAGTCGGGTCGTAAATCTTGGCGATAACATTTTATGCGAAACATTTCTTTTTTTCTGGTCCACAGGGAGCTGAAGGAGGTGGCGGCCGCAGCAGCAAGGACACCCACTCCCACACTGCGGTGTGTGGGGTGTGTGTGCGGCAATCGCACGGAAAATGGCGGGCACAGTGTGCTCGCTGTTTTTCGGTTATTGTTGCTGCTGCTGCCCGCCCGGCGAACCCAAAGACAAGAGGCGAACAACACCAACAACTTTGAAGTGACTTGCGAGCAGGTCGGCTCACCGGGGGGAGACGGCGGTGGGTGTTGCTGCCCAGGGGATGTTTGCCGTTTTCAGGGCGGTTGACTCGCCCGTTTTATTGTTTTTGTTGTATTGCGTGGGCGGTGGGGGTGGCAGTGGCAGGAGCCATCCACGTTTGAAGAATTTATGGCCCGCTGAGATGAATCTAAGCGGGCCGCACGGAGCGCAGTAAAACCCCCAAATGGAGGCCACTGATTGGATAAACGGGGGACCTAGAAGAACTTCAAAGCCTCCAAAACCTTAAAGAATCAAACCAGAAGACACAGAACTGGACGAGTGAACTTTCTAAGCCTAGAAAAAGGGGAGTTTTTCCGGTTTTAATTGATTTTATTTAGATCGAAGCATCTAGTTTCTGAAGAACCACCAAAAGAGCCCACAGGACTTTAAAGAACCGAAACCATTAGCTCTCTTGGAAGCCTGTAAGGAAAGAGCAATTAATATGCTTCAGAAAAGGTGGATAGATGCACAAATCAAGGCTTTAAAGTAGTACAATTTACCCTTTCAAGGGTACAGGGTATAAAATATTTAATCTTGGCTTTCCTTCAATTTTCATACTAAAAACAGAACCTTTGGAATGCTTCCTTTCCAAAACAGGGGAGTATAATAATTCTGGTTGAAGCAGCGCATAAAATATCGAACCTAATCGGGTCATTAAACTATATTAAATGGAGATTTTGAAGGACCCTTTAATACCTATAATACACCTTGGACACCAAAGATATAGCCAATAAAAGGCCTATGCACTTCCTATATAAATATCCAATGCTCTTTAATCCGTTCCTATAATCAATAACAGGCCTATGCACTTCCTATATAAATTCCCTATGCTCTTTAATCAGTTCCTGAAAGACCAAAGCTCTTAAAATTGAATAGATCAAGATGTTTTCAGTTTCCCCATCTTTCTTGCCGATTTAAATTGGATTAGAACCTTCTGTTGCGGTATAGAGAGATCTTTTAAGCTGCCTCATTAGTGGAGCTTTCGGAGTTTCGAATGACAAATCCCGAGGGTATGATGATTTGATGGTTGCCGCGTGGTCCTCGATTAAGCAATCTACCATGGGATTACCTCACTGATTGGGGTCTTAAACTCTAGATAGAATCTAAGTTGTGATCAGGAATGAAACACAATGCTTTTTATGACAAGTGCAGCGGAGTGGACTGAAGCGCCTTGAATGGGTTAAGGGTTGAAAGGATCGAGGCCCAGATATCCATCTCCGAAAGTGTTGACTATTCGGGCGACAGTTTCTCGTGTTGACAAACAAACAATTGAAATGCGGTCCTCCCCCGCTTTTTAGATGTCCTCGTTTGGGTTCCTCGGGTTTCCCAATCAAAATTGATGTCGAGTGTTTTTGCACGACGACGGGAACAACAAAAACACAAACTGCATCAAGGCCAGGGGAGCGGAGAGTGAAATCCAAGGAGCGTCTCAGGATCCGACCGAACTTCAAAGGAAAAGTACAGCAGTTGTTGTTGAGCTGTTGCTGGCGATGATGTGACAGTTTCCCGACGTAATTTTTGTGTTTTCCCAAAACAGACAGCCAAAAAAAAGAAACTCTTTGTAGTCGGTGGCTCCTTTTGTCCGCTGTTTCTGTCAGGTGGACCCGAGGGCCGCGCCCTTATTCCCATTGTCGGGCGGCCAAAAAGGATTTCAAATGAAATTATCATAATTTTGTAAAAGAAAGACGACGAGACGAGGAGGCGGGGGTCGGCCTGTGGGAGCGAGGACGAAGTTCACTTTAATTAAATCCCACCAGCGCCCAGCGAGGCCTCATTTCTCACAACCAAGCCAATTAAATTCCCATTGCAACTTTGGAGTTCTCACCGAAAAGCCGGCGAGCGGCGCTCTCAATCATAAAAATTGCAATAAAATTACGCGCTTAATTTTTGCATAACAACATTTGGGGCCCGCCGCTGTCACAACAAATCACAACAAATTCTGGTTGTGTGTGTGTGTGTGGAGGGGGTGGGGGTAGGAAGGCCACCCCTAACGAGCCACAAATTGCAGCAAGGTTCGCACGCTTGCCACGGGCAATAAAACGCCGCCAGAAATCGATTCGATGCGCCTAGAAGGCCGGCAGGGCTAATTAGCCAGTCCTCGGGTTCTGCTCGGTTGTTCGGCTGCTCGGGGCTTTGTTGCTGGTGTTGAATTGTTGCGGTTTGTTCAAATAATTGCGCATGCAAATTTGCATTAGTCACATGGCCACTTCTTCTTGTCCTCGCTGGGAGGACGAGGCGGAGGGCGGGTACTTCCAGCGGCCTGTGTTCTATCTGGGATCTGAAAGGACCTGTTCTCTCCTGGGCAGGGCTGATGTAATTTCGATTCGAGCCACCACCCACCCGGGGGGCGAACGTGCCACACATGACATATCTTGTATCTTGTATCTCAGACCCGGAATCTTATCTCAATTGTGCAGTTTAACATGCCGGCGGTCCACCCCCAGGCAGCCTGGGCAGAGTTCTTGCTCTTTTTGGTGAGGCGACGGCCGCGGTCGTATTTTTGGTAATTTAATAGAACCCAAAACGCGGTAAAACGATCGAGATCGCCGGATAGCAGGCCAGCGAGGGTGGCTGTGTGGGTTTTAATCTGAGGGCAAATCGAATCTGGTTACTTTTTCCGCCCGCCTGCCAATTGTTTCATTTCGGAGTCGAGCGACCGCATTATGCGCATTGTGGGGGAGCGAAGCTTTATCAATGAGCCCAGTTAAAATGAAGTCAGGCGACAATTTTCATTAAATTTTTATGCATTGTTTGTTGGCTGTGAATGAGCAGCCATAAAGGGCCCAACAAGAGCAGCAGCCGGGGACTTGAAACAAAAAGCAATTCAATCACAACGAGCTACCCGGGCTGACAAGCAGTCAACCCAGCAACGGGCAATGCAATTCGGTCTGCCATTTCAATCGCATGACAACCCTGGCTGATTGGCCGCCTCCGTGCCCGCCCAGCAGGACGGGCAGGTGAAAAGTTAATCTGCATACGGCTGTACGCTTTGTCAAAGCTCAAAAGAACCAGCCCTCAGGCTCTGAAAGCTTTGGCCCAAAAATAAAATCCCCAAACAGAAAAATGGGCAACAAAAATCAGTGGAATTGATAAATGGCCATCACCGCAAATACACTGAAAAGGAGAGGGTGTTGGGTGGGGTGGGTTTGGCGTCAACACAAATGCAATTATCACGGAAAACAAAAGCGACAGCTTTCGTTTCGATAAAAACAAAATGGCGATGTCAAAGGATGCCAGCCCCCGCCGCGGCCCCACCGACTCATCCCCTGGCCGGCCGTCGTGTGGGTGCCACAATTGAAATTGAAATCAAATACCAGCCAGGGAATGTCGAGCTCCACCAACAATGCCAACAACAATGCCTCTGATATTGGCGATGAGCCCAACGATGACCAGCAAATATGCTGGGCCGCCCGGCCGACCCGACGAATTTCCCAGCGCCGCCGCCACTGGCAGCCCAAATCCCTCACCCAGCAGCCCGTCAGCCCAGCGGCCCTAACCGCCCCTGAGTGTGAGCAGTGCCGCTCGATGTGCGCTGGCGTTCTCTTTTTTTCTCGCCATTTTTGATTTGGGCGGCGTTAGCGGCCGGCGCTCTCATTGGTCGCCAGGCATGCGCACTGCACGTGCAGCGCTAGCGGCAGCGGCGGCGGCAGCGGCAGAGGCAGCGACGTTGGCGTCGGCCGCAGAGGGCTGCCTGGCGCAGCTGTTGGCTGTTGACGCTGGCGAAAAAGTTCGGGGAAGCGGCGAGGAATCTTTGGTTGGAATTGCTGGGAAGCTGCTGTCCTAGAGTTTTCCTTTAGTTTTTCTGGGCCATAATTTTTGCGGCGACAGACGGACAGACGCACCGCCGGACAGATGGACGGGTGAGCATGCAAATACAGTGGCTTGCATAATTTTGTGTAATTTTTGTGGCGGCTGCCAAAGTTCACTGAACGTCACCAACACACACACGACCCTCTGTGTGGGTCGCAGTTTTTTTGTGCTATTTGCATCTCTGATAACCGAGAGTCTGTCCGTGCGTGTGGGTCCGTCCGCCTGCGATTTATGCGGGCCAAACGCCGGCAGCTGCAGCCTTTTAGGCGCACCCCGTGTCCGTGACTGCGGGTGTGTGTGCGGGGTGGGGTGGGGGCTTTTTGTCCATGTGTTTGCTTTTGATTTTGGACCACTGATGCCCTTGCGCCAAAAATGTTGTTTGTATCAATTCATTCGGCTGCCATTTTCACAGCTTTTTGTGCGTGTGCGTGTGCGTGTGTGTGTGTGTGTGTTAATTGCTTCATTTATGCCAGCTGGAAACTGTCAAAGTCGCTTATTAGGTGCAAATTTGTCGGGCCGATGAAATTAATCGGTTTTTAAATCGAATCACGGTAAATTTCCATTTACACCTGATCGGCTTTTAGTTTCCTAATCACCAGCGCTCCACTCCACTAAAAGCCACTTAAATCGAGCGCACCCAGCTTGTCCGACAAGCGATGCCAATCGAACCAAATTAGAAGTCCAGGCTCCTCACATTAAACTCAGCTCATTAGCCCCCAGGGCCTGCGATTAATCGGTCATCGGTGATCGGTGGAAAGAAAGTCGAATTGCTGCCGGCTGCTGCCGAGTGCCGGTGAAATTAGACAAACCCAGTCCATAAAAATCCCAAAGAGCCAGCCGCTGGAGCCTCGCGCAGAAATTCTACGAAAAATCCATAAAACAAGCAACGGGCTAAGTGACAAATGAAATCGCTCAAACCGGAGCACCGCAGTCCCAAATCCCAATCATTTGTATGCGCAGCGAGCTCACTCGTAAAAATAACGAACTACAAATCGTAAAAAACCAACTCCGGCCCGGCGGTCAGGCAGTCGGAGCGCCGCCGCCGCCGACTCATCCATTAAACCGCGGCGATAATGCCTCAAAGTGCAGGCGGCCAAAGAGCCGCACTAAAAAAGAAACTCATCTCGACGCGTGCTGGGGGAAATCCGACATCGAAGACTTGGTTGGTAGCCTGGAAGACTTCTCTGGGTCCTGGAAAGCTGCTGGGCTCAGAACGAAGACTTGGCTGGCAGCCCGGAAGACTTCTCTGGGTCCTGGGAACCTCAGGAAGCTGCTGGGCTCAGAACGAAGACTCGGCTGGCAGTCGAGAAGGCTTCTGTGGTTTCTGGAAGCCTCAGGAAGCTGCTGGGCTCAGAACGAAGACTTGGCTGCCAGTCCAGTAGACTTTCCTGGGTCCTGGAAATCTGAGCAATCTGCTGGCCTCAGAACGAAGATTTGTCTTACAGCCCAGAAGGCTTCTTTGGGTCCTGGAAAGCTACTGGGCTCAGAACGATGACTCGGCTGGCAGTCCAGTAAACTTCCCTGGGTCCTGGAAATCTGAGGAAGCTGCTGGGCTCCGCACGCGCTGGCCTGTGGGAAAATCACGAAAACCGAGACAAGGCGGTGACGGTGGCGGTCAAAGGATCCGCCGAGAGTGGCCCAAATGGTAACAGGTAAGCCGGCCGACAGCCTGCCCGCTCTCCGCCCCGCCCGGTGACACAATATGACATCAAATTACTTAGAGAGACGAGCGCGCACGCCCCGTCGCACACGGCCGCCTATCGGGCTGCGCAATCGCGAACAACAACAACGACAAAGGCAGGAGCGGCTGTGCGGAGAGAACTTTGCCATTGCTGTTTTTTGTGTGTTGTTGTTTTTTCAATTGTCATTCCGGCGTTACGTGTTACGGGCAACAAAAGCGGACGCGGTCGTTTCAATGTCCGCTGGGCTGAACGCACTTTTAACCCCCTGCCTCTTTGTTGTTTGGGATGGCCTATCCCTTCGGTCGGCCCGGCCCCTCTTGACGGTCTCTCCTTTTGGCAATCAGCATGCGTAAGCGCTTATCGCTTATCGCCTATCGGTTATCGGTCGCGTCGCATCTCCGGCCGTCGCTTCTCACACAGCCGGCGAGTCGACTCGACATCGGTTGAGATTTTTAAGTAATTTGCAAGATTCGCCGCTGCCGCTGGCCCAGATTGCCGGAGTAGGTGTTGAAAGGACTGTCACCGCTTTGTTGTCTGCCGGCGCAGCGCAGCTGCCCTGCCCCGTTCAAGGTATTCAAGGAAATCGTAAAATTATCCTGGCAGACAGCAGACACATCGTAATTCAGTGGAGCCCCCACCGCCCGGTTAACCTTGACGATGCCGACAACCGGCGTCGGCCAGGACACAAACAATGCCCACCACGCTGGCCATAAGTTTGCCGAGGAGCTTAGCCAACCCCACGGACTAACGTGAAGCGGAAGTGGCCAGCCCGGGGGGCTAACGTGTCTGCCAGGGCCGCCTGCAGGTCCTTCTGTTGTTTCACTCGGTTTCCGCCCTGGGCACAGTGGGCTGGATCCGAACCATTTGCCAATCCCATCCACGGAGTTGGTCCCTTCGGCTTTCAATTAAATTTCCCGCATGCGGAATGAAATTGCCCAGTTGAGTGCCCCCCCGGAAAACTCGCATGAATATGCATGACACACACACACGGAGGGGCGTGTGGCTCGCTATTTGCCAAGTGTATTGTGTGTGCGAGGGCAAAAAAAAGACCAGAAAACCCGAGCAGACAGTGGGCAAACAATGGCCGTGCTTTAAATTTCCCCCAACCCTCTCGCACACTGGGACAGTTCCTAGCCCAAGCAATTTGAGGTTAGACGAGGGCAGAGGGGCGGGGGCGGTTTGCATACGTGCTCGGGCATTTGCTGTAGTGCTTATGGCGGCGGCCAGGGTTGCATTGGGGGAGCTACCGTTGTGTTTGCTCTGAAATGGAAAGCTCAATCGGCCGACGGAGTGAAAGTTTTCGGAGCTCGCAGTTCGTCAGATGCATCTCACCTGGGGGTGGACTTCATCTTTCCCTCCCTCCCCCAGCAAAATATACTTTCCGAAAACAGATTTATCCTGCCACACAAATCACTTTCGCCGGCAAAGGGCGCGGAATCGGGGAGTCTTTCGGATTCTCGGCCTGTCGGCCGTGCATGTGGCTGAAATTTGCATAATTGACCCATACAGGATTCGCGCACCAACTGATTTCATTTACAAGGCCTCGGCGCGCCCCGCATCCCTCGGCGGTCGCGCTTTCACTGGCCAGCGTATGCTCGGCGAGCTTCTGGCCATTTAGGCAATTTACATTTATAGCCTGGTGCATGAGGTGCTTACGAGCTGGCCAGGATATGCCGGACTCGTCCGTCCGCCTCGGCCCTCCGCCATGGGCCTGCATTGGGGAAATTTACACTCTTTCGGCCCGGCCAATTTGCATGGGGCGGCGGCCCCACGGCCCGCCAGTTTATTATGAAATTAGAACGAGGCTCGACGGGGCTGTGGATGGGAGGGTGAGGTCGGGAGGGCGGGGGCAGTTCTGGGGCTGTTGGCCTGGCTCGTCGAATCGCGCCAATGCAGTCGAAATGCGCTGCATGACATATGAACTGCCAAGCTTATTGTTGTTGTTGTTGTCCTTGTTGCTGTCAGTTTTATTGTCGGTGTTGTTGTTGTTGCAGTTATTAAATTATATGAAAACATTTATTTATAATCCGCAACCAAATCGCGTAAAAACGAGCAAATCAAACCCGCAAGGAGTCCCGAAGGAACCCTAAAGTTGGGGGGTTGCTGGAATATCAAACTAAACGAGGCACTGGCTGGCAGTATCCCTACTCCAGGACCCCGCTCCCGCACTTTCCTGTTCATTGGATTTTAATTTGGTATTTAGCGTGCTCATTCAGTCGGTGAATTTGGTTTTAATTGCCCTTTCGCACTCCATGCGATGTTGGCCATATGACCTGTTCCTGAAACTTGGGATACCGTTTGGGGTATCAAAGTTCGGAGGTTTGAAGAGGCTTCGAAGTCTGGAAAGGTCTGGGAATGGGATGAAAAAGAAAGAACGAGTGTCGGATGAGTCCTAAGTCAGCAGTTTTAATGCGGAAGAAACGGAATTTTTGTTAGACTGTGAGAACCTCGAATATTAAGTTCTACAGAAGCTGCCAATCGATGTTAAATGGAATGGAAGAAGAATAAACAAGGGATCGCAATAGAACACAATTAAGACTCCCAAATACAAGTAATAAGGAAAGGAGAGAAGTAATGCCAAAAGAGAGGTCTGGTTGAAGGTCTCTTCAGAGAGGAATAGCCAACTTATTGATTGTTCCATTTAGACAAATGTAAAATACAGGATCAGATCACCGAAATGGTTGGTACGGCAAGAAGACAGCGGCTGGGA
>JBAMCP010000253.1:20909-66262 GCA_037075105.1 Lissocephala sabroskyi
AATCGTAGGATCGGCGACAGTTTGGGAAGCTAAATCAGAATTTATGCTTTGTTTAAATGCTGTAAAAATGTCGCTGATTCCTATCGCCTGGCAATGATTATAACAATTACACCAACACACACACAGACAGTCTGTGGCCGTAATTATAACTGTCTATATGTCGCGTTGAGACCGTTTATGATATAGACTCGTCCAATTTTATGGCGCATTTAATTGTGCTTGCTCATAAGCCGCGGCAAGAGCATTGAAAAAAATATAAAAATAGTAGCAAAAGGCTAACGAAAAATGCTCAAAGCAGAGACCAAATTACACATATAAACAAAACATTTTTCGGTGATTAAAATCGAAATTACACGCCGCGATGCGTCAGCGTTTGTCTGGCCAGCGGTCGAGCATCGCTCATACGCCCCGAGGCACCCAATCTTGAGGTGTTGCTCGTCAGCAGGTCAAATGCAGGCACAAACTTTCTGCCCCAAAAATCAATGCAGAGTGTGTGTGTGTGTGTTGGTGTGACCCCGGAGCAGACCCGTCGACTTGTTCGAGCGCAAAAAATATGGGGTCGATATTAATAATTTTGTATCTAGATAGTTGGGTTTTTTTATTTCGCCAAAGATGCTGTTTCCTGAGAACGAGCACAGCTTCTTGCCCGTCGGCCAGAGCGACAGGGACGGCAATAGTGAGAGGGAGAGAACTACTCGTGCCTATGATTTTATATTGGGCATAATTATAGAGCCACTTGGTGGGTCGAGTGTTGAATTTATGCAAATGCTGGGAAGCTCCCAACAAAAGAGCGAGAAAGAGAGAGGGAGGCGGATGCATACAGACATAACTCAAAATCGGCAGACAAATCTGCACACATGTTAAAGCCCATAAATAAACCACATAATCACAAACGGAACGATCGATGATTGTTGTCACTGTTTGACAGCAGCAGCAGCAGCAACAACAATCACACGAAGCTGAGGCGGGCGCATGAGCGAATCCGAAGAGCCGCGTGCAAAGTGCAGAGAGACGTGCCATCGGCGGGATTATTGAACGATGCACTCGAGCATGACGCGACGCACCGCCGACCTATACAAGCAGGCGGCCCACCACCAACAACAACAGCAGCAACAACGGCAACAACAGCAATGCAAGCCGGTTTAGCCGAGCGCTGGCTTCGCAGGCAAACAACAAAACACGCCCCATGCCCTTTGCAGGCGAGCGACAAGGACAGCTAGACTCTGCGCCCCAGCGCTGTCAGGCAGGCCGTCTCGCTTGCTCGCACGCCGGCCAGCCGCAGGCCTGCGACCATCTTGTATGTGCCAAACCGCCAGGCCCAGCCCTCGTCAGACCAGTTTGTGTGTGTGTGTGTGTGTGCGTGGCAGCGCGGTTGTGTTTCCAGTTTTGCGCTCGGGCCGTTCAGTTGGTCTGCGACCGTTGACGTGCTTGCAAGCGATCCGTGCGTCTCAGCGTTTCCGTTTACAGTTTTTCCGCTCGCTCGTTCGTGTTGACGGCTCCACCCCGCCCCACCCACAGCCCAGTGTGTGAATTGACGGTGCCCCCCATTCGATCACAAGTAGCCAGCGGGACTTGGGGATCCAATCGGAGAAATCGCCAGGCGACGCGGGAAACGCGCGCAAATCGCGTCGGTAAAACTGAAAAGCCAGCGAGGCTCCCAAAACCGCCAAGTGAATAAAAGCAAACAGAAAAACCAAAGAAACCCCAGCGAAAAAAGTGTGTGCAAAATAAAATAATTCAAAACGTAAGCAGAAATTGGCAGTCTACTCGGCTGTGCGGCGCTGGCATGGATAAGATTTCCTCTACCGGTGGAGTGGAGTTATCGGCGGTCAGCAAATAATTAAAAAAGAAATGTTGAGGGCCCAAAAATAAACACACGAATTTCCCCGGTGCCCCTGATAAGAACCGAAACCCCAAAAGGAAGAAACCAAATCACAAAAGTCGAGGCCCCGATATTCTTATCAATATATTGCTATCAATTCTAAATCGAATACACGATTTGAAATGAAAAGTGTTTTGGCCCCCCGGCCCCAGCCAAAAGAAAGAGGAACTTGCAAGAGACAAACGAACGTTTATCAATTCCTCTGATAAATTGATTGAGTCTCAGGTGTGTGTGCGAGTGTGTTGACAAATTTACGAGTCCCACTGCCAAACAACAACAAGACCCCCCGCCCCTCCCGCCAGCCCTGGAATCAATGACAGTGCGTCGTTGGCCTTATCAGTTCGGCTTGCCTGCTTAGAGGCGATAGACATCTCCCCCCACCTCTCCGCCGCGAGAAGAGGTTCTTGCAGCGCCACGGACTGCAGCCCACCTTTCCCCTGGCGATCGATAGTAATCTCGGTGCCCCCGGCCGCCCGTCAACCGTCGAATTGACTGATAAGAGCCGTCAAATTTAAGACCTGTCCCCCGGGCCGCGGCCCGCTACCTGCTTGCCTGACAGGTCGACATTCCTGGCTCAATTGGAATTTCTTGGCCAATGAGCCGTGCAATTTCCCGACACTTGCACTCCCCCTTTAATTGGCTTTAATTGGGCCGGCGAGGCTAGGAAAAATGTCTGTATTAAGGCAGCCAACTTGCGGTTAATTGTCGGCCACACAATCGACACCTTGAGTGGTCCTTTTGTCTTTAGAAACGAAACAGCTGGAACTGCAATTCCTGGGTGGGCAGGTATGTGCCTGTGTCCTTTGTCCTTGGCTCATCAATCACGCCGGGGAGTGGGTTTGTTTTGGCATTTCCCACACTCCCGCAGGGGTCGACGCCGGGCCAAAGTCTCAGGCTCCGGTGGCTGTCATAAAATTCTAATCAACCGACAACTTCAATCGTAAATCAATTGGCCATTCCGATGCCTGCACTTCACGTGCATGCCTGTGTGTGTGTGGGTGTGTGTGCGGCCCATAAAACTATAAAAAGAAATGAAAACAAAAGTGAACAAATCCGATAGAACCAAACGATACGAAAGCGCGCCGTGATAACGCCCCACCGCCGGCTACTGGAAGCGGAAATCTTATCAGTGCCTGCCAAGTCGACCGACCGCCAGCCAGACAATTCAATTCTTAAACTTGCAGAGGAAGGATCAACGCTCAAAATGTGCCACCCATCGCACTCAACTCGCAACTGAGTAGGAAAAAAGGAAACTAAAACCACTCCGCCTTTTAGCGGCGCTGAACTTTCGCCCTCGCCCAGTGATCAAGGAAAAGCATTCAAAATTATACTCGAAATGGATATGACCTCGACAGCGGAGGCTGCCGCGCGCAGCTGGTACGACAGCCCGCGTCTGGGCGGCAGCGGCGGCGGCGGCGGCTCGCCCCACACCAACGGCCTGGGCAGCGCCGGCAGCAGCCTGGCCCACAGCCACCACAGCCTGTCCAGCGGGGCCTCCTCGGCGGGCAGCACCCTGGGCGGCGGGGTTGGCTCCGGCGTCGGCCTGGACACCAGCGACATGAGCGCCTTCTACGCCCTCGAAAGCAACGGACATCACCGACGATATTACCCCAGTTACCATCAGCACAGTAAGTCCAGCCCACCAAGCTTTCTAATGGCGGTTCTAATGCGTTTTTAATGGACGCCCAATCGATATTCGGCGGGCGCTTGACCCCAGCCAATTGTGGGGCGGGGAAATTCACACGCCCCGCAAATGACAGTGAAAATGAGCTCGGCGGCATCTTCGGCGCGGTTCCGCCGGGCTAGTTTTCAATTTGGGAAAGTGGGTGCCCCGCGGGCTGTCAGTTCTGACGGCTCTCGGTATTTTCACTTAGCTCCGGCTACTTTGTGATCATTCGGTGGAGACCATTGTTTTGGTGTTGTGGATTTTGACAGTTCCACGTAAAAGGGCCGGGAGGAGAGCCTGACATGCATCAATGCGGCTGCCTCGACTTCCTGGAGGGGTCCGCCCGGGCGAGTGCGCGAAAAATTGTAATTTAAAATTTTTGATTTGGTGAGAACCCACGGCTGGATTTGGCCGGTGATCAATCAGTGGGGCGGCGGCTGCTGGGGCTTCTTTTGCATTCCGCTGGCACTTAATGTTTAATTCATGGACCGATTTTATTGATGCCCAGACCCTCCGTCTGCCGCCGTCTGCTAACCATTGAAAGTCACTCAAAACGGCGGCCCCCATTCAAATGGGCAGTTGAATTGCCGCTTTCTGAGGCTTTTGACAGACAGTCTGTCTGGCCTGCCGCAGGCTCGCCCGGCTCACCTGTGGCGAGCGTTGATTTTAAAATTCATTAGTCTGCATATGTCATTTGATGGGTTCCCCCCGTCTTTCTTGTGGCTGGATTTGATGGAAGGCGCGCAAAAGTTGTCAGAAATCCTATAGAGTTGTTATTATTGATGGCGGGGATTTGCGAACTGCAACTGCTGAGGCGGCAGGCGAGCGAAATACGAATTTCAAAAGCCAAACCCGCCATAAAGTGTTGTAGTTTCCTTTGTGGCTGATTTAATTGCTGCCAAAATCGCAAATAGCATAAAAATACCCAAAGCTCTCACATGAAAGAGTGAGTCAGCCGCTGGGGCGGAATACTGCGCTCTCGCTCGCTCTTACGGACGTTGGCAGAGCTCAAGTTTCGCCACAGCGACTGGCGGGTTATCGTTGTCGCCAAATCTGCATAACGGTGTGTGCCCGTCCGAGTGACTTTGATGCTCGACACTTTCCCACCATCCTGAGAGAAAGGCAGGGGGGATCCTGTCACGCACAGTGGCAACTCTGGCCACAAAAGGGCCCCCGCATGCGGGTCCATTCAGCAGGCCACAAAGCTCTCGACTGGCCCGGCTACCAGGTGTTGCGTCGGGCGAGTCATAAATATCGCCCCGGTCCGTGCATAAAACTGAAATTTCCAAGAAATTACAACAAGTACAACAAAGGCCAGGCCAGGCAGGAGGCCGGAGACAGGACTGGAACCGGCGACGGCCTCGCCTAGGAATGTGTGGCTGTAATCGCAGTTGGAGTTGTTGTAATTTAGTGAGTGGAGGGCGCGGAATCTCGGCGGGCGAATCTTAATCCCGGCGCGCAGGTTTTCAGCGTTGCGAGTGAAAATCGAGCTCTGCCTATAAAAATGAGTTATGGTATTGCGATTGAACAGCTGGGCCACCGCTGCGTATGATTGATGTGCCTGCAAATGCGTTTTGTTGTGCGCGTCCCCATGTGTGTGTGTGTGTAGGTGCGTCTGTAGGCCCCGGAAAGAGCTACCGTTTGGGCATTGGGCGGGCCGGACCAGCGAGGAACGCGGCAGTCACAACCAATTCGTTTGATTAAAATGTCTTGAAATCATGCCACATTAATTATGACCCAAATTCTTGGAAAATTCCCCACACACACACACACGCGCGCAAAAACATGGACACGGATCAGGCGATCCAGCGGCAAAGTTGAAGCGAAATTGCAACTGCCCCGCAGTTGTTGTTGCATTGACAGTGGCGGTCATTCATGCCGCCGGCCCCACCCGCGCTGCTCTCAGCCCGACGGACACATGTTGCTGGTGCAACGCGCGATGTTTTAATTACTCGTGGCAGCCACAGCAGCGCCGGGCCGTGCACAATACTGTCTGCTTAATTAAATGACATAATTATAACAATTCTAGCAGAGTCAGACGGCTCGGCTGCCTACGCCCAGGCCGCTGCCTGAGGCATGCAACACGTGATGGCCGCGGCTGGAGCCGTTGACATTGCGATGCTTCAATTAATTTCACTAGCGGCCGAAAAGTCAGTGGCTGCTTTGCATGCCCGTCGCCCTGCCACTCGGCTAGGTGTCGCCGGTGATGGCCGGTCGGCTCCAAAGGCACCGCCACATCCAACTGACAGAGCCGCATTGTCTGCTCGGCCCGGCCAGCGCTGTCGTTGCACGTTTCGCATTCTAATTTGACATTTCGCAAGCGGATGGCCGGTGTGAACAGTCCTGCCAGCAGCCTGTCCTTCAATCACTATCACTGTCGGTCAGGAAAATGGCGGACGCGGCTTTGCTGTTGCCGCTTAGCATAACTGGGCTATCTGGAGTCAAAAACATGGGCCGGAAGTCTTTCAACTCGGGGGCATCTCGCGCTCTCCCATTTGTCATGGGCGATTCCTGGAAGCCGCCAACTGTTGGGGCCGCCCATCAATAAGCGGGCTACTGTGGCTTCTTGTCTGCTGTGTGCTGTGTGGCCTATTAATTTGTAAATTGTGAAATTGTTGCTGTTGTTGTGATTTGTCTAACACAGCGAGTGGTCAATCGGGCAGCATTCATTAATTTTATAGGCGCGCGCGCGCCTGCGCCGCCAGCAACATGGCCAGCAACACCGGCGGGAAACATGTTGCCAGGCTGTCTGTGGCTGTGTTGCTATCGCCGCTGCCTGGATCTGCGGATGCGGCCGG
The DNA here is from genome assembly GCA_037075105.1 of Lissocephala sabroskyi. Classification (NCBI taxonomy): domain Eukaryota; kingdom Metazoa; phylum Arthropoda; class Insecta; order Diptera; family Drosophilidae; genus Lissocephala; species Lissocephala sabroskyi. The sequence goes on from JBAMCP010000253.1 coordinate 27,256, forward strand.
CTGCCGCCAACTGGCACGACACACGATTTGTGACTGCAATTACAATATTGAATATTAGCGCATTGTTGTTGCCAGCCCCATCGCCCCCGCCAACAACAACGACAACGGCAGCAGCAGCAACAGAAATGTTGGCATTGCCGCTGTCGCTGTTGCTGTTGCTGTCGCTGTCGTTGTAGTTGCAGTTGCAGGCCCGCTGATAAATTGTTGCTAATACATTTGTGCAGCCGTTTGGCCATTGTGCCTCCTCTGCCTTCTTGTTGTCCGTGGCGGTGTCAAGTTTACAAATGAGTTTAGCAGTTCGAAGCCCCCGCCCTGCGATCTGCCCGATCCGCGGGCTTATTAATCAATGGCCAAGTCATTGTACCGATTTAATGGCTTCCACGAAGTGCCGAACTATCGAAATAGAACAATCTGATGATTTCGGCCGGGACCACCTGTAATTTGGCTCTTAACGGTTTACCATTTTCTCAGGCGACTAACAAATGACGCCCCCCTAATTAACATTTGTCAATGTTCCCATCGATGAGCCCAGAAATTTGTATGTTGCTGCCCAGCATCGGCAACATTGCCGGCCAGCCGACAGCAACAATGGCTGGCAAACTCGTTTGCATGTTTCTTTTTGTCTTGGGGTCTTCCGATGGAAATTTAATGCCCGTTTAGCATAAATGCGACAACAGCTATCAGAAATATGAAAGGAGCCCCAACCCGAACGCCCCGGCCAGCCTCACCTATCAATCGCGACGGGCCGAGGAGAAGACAATGCAACAATAAAAAACGGCGGGGGCGAGGACGATCGTCCTGGTAAGGGAATAGGCAAAATATGTCATACGTACGAGTCGATGTGTCGGCAGAGCCGCCGCCAAAAATTTGTTGCCGGGCACCGCCAACGACGGAGCCGCGCCGCCGCCAGATCCTGGGGACCCGACCGACCCACGGGCACGACTTTCGTTCGGGGCCTTTTTTGGGGCGTTCTGTTTAGCATAATTTGCCCAAGGGTCGAATGGTCAGGCCGTCGTCTCCGACCGCCGCCAAGTCGAAAACAAAATCGCCAACAACGACGGCGGTGGCGGCGCGTGTGTTTAATAAAATATTTTTATTAATATGCGAGCGATCGCAGCAGCCGTCGCCACATCAATTGAATTTCTCGAGCTTATGAATTTATGCAACTTTTTTCGGCCACCGGGACCAAGGGGCCCCCTATGATAAATGTCAACGCGTTCTTATTTATGACACAAAGCCTCCACAGCATCCTCGGTGGTCCGTCCGCGCACAAAAAGCATCACAGCCGCCCGGATCGGCCGGCACGTAGGCGCTACATTTTAGCAACTTGTCACCAGCAACATGTTGCGGCAACAAGAACTTCAAACGCCGAGAAGACGGAAGACTCAGAAGAGAACCGAGTGGAGCTGGCCAAATTTGGCAACTGTCATAAAAAGTTGTCGATTTTAATGATTTTGCTGACGCTTCGAGCTGTCATAAGTGAACCGCAGTTGGCTGGCCTTGGCCAGGTCCTGCGGAGGCCGCTCATTAAATGCGCTTGGTGAACTGAACTGTCAGGCACGTGAAAAGCTGGCTGACAGTCCTGCCCGCCAATCACTCGCTCTGTTTTTGGTCTGACGCGGGCATTTGCATAAACTTGGCGGCGAGCCGGACTTGCGTGTGGCAGGATCAACGCGAGTTCAATGCACGCCACCACCGTCAGTGGCATTATTAACATTTTTTTTTTGCTGCAACCACAACAGCACCCACCACAAAGAAACTCGATAGCTGAAACAAAAAGTAAAAGCCCCTGGAAAATGGTGCGGCCACAAAAATGGCGCACTTCAGACCAACCTCCGCGGTTGCCGGCCGTCGACGGCCCAGTTGACATTTCCATGCATTTGGCCGGCCGGCCACATTTCTGCACGTAGCCCACTCGCCTGCCCCGCCGCTCCAGGTAATTCACACGTTGCGCTAAATATGCTCGTTAACCCGGCCGAGCCAACCAGCCAGCCAGCCAGCTCGCCGCCACTTGTCCATGGCGGCGGTGGCATTGTCTCTGTCCCTCCATAAATAATAAGCAGCATCGCTGGCCGAGATGGGAATCTCCTCCCCTTCGGCCCCAATCGAGGGGATCTTGCGCAACAGCCGCATAGCTGCGGGATCGCTATGCTACTTGAGTTATTAAATGCATTTACATAAATACAATTGACAACTTATGACTAATGACGAGGTGGCATGCAACTGGAGTACGGCGCCCTCTCCGCCGCCAGCAGCCGGCCGACTTTAAATAAAGTGTTAATAATACAGATGGCAGGGCCAGGCAGCCCGTTGCCTCCGGCGGCTCTGGCAGCCAGTCAGTCAGTCAGTCAGTTGGCACGCAACTACCAGCTGAGCGCTGGGGAGTCGGAATTATGGAAAAAGCAGAGAAAATAATTAAAACAAACAAGACAAGCGCGCAAAATGCTAAGCAGCCCGGCGGCCCAAAACTCAAGGTGTTTCTGCTTCTGGACTCGCACTGACCTACCCAGCGGCAGCCTAGCTGGTGGTTGGAAACTGGAATCCGTTATTGTTTATTGCCTTGCATTTTTATGAAATTTGGGGCAGGTGTAAGCCGGGCAGGCGAGCAGGCACTTGACCGCATTTTGGAGCCCGTCAAACAGGCCAACTTCGCCTACACCGCGCACCGGTCGGTGGCCCGACGTCAGGAGCAGGTGAAAACGTCTTTGTGCCGAGGAGGTCCTTTGGCGTACGATTAGCGACGCCAGCGAGGGTTGCCCAGGCTGTAAATTAAGACAGAGAAAGACCCTCGGGTTCTTGAGATCCCCTCAAGGGGCTCCGTTCCCCTTGGCCTACGCCACGGACTTGGCTTACTGTCTTTGTATGATTGATTGTGGCTTAATGCCAGCGGAAGCAGCTGAACCGAATTTCACTAATCGACTGACTGAATGACGGGCTCGTTTCCTTGGTCGCTCGACTGACTGACTGACTGTCACTGGCGAGAGTGACATACGTTAGATTTGAAACGAGGACTCGTTTTACTCATTTGGAGATTTGATTGCGATGGCGATAAGTTGGCCACCACCAGCAGCACCCCTAATTCCCTGTTAGCATCCCAACCCAGGAGCAGTGTTTGCTTTGGTGTGAATTTAATTTACCAAAAAGCCCCTCAATGAGCAGATTCCCTGCCATTGAATCGCAATCCTTTGGAAGACACAAACAAAAGCAAACCCATCGCCCATCGCCCATTCCATTCAGTGGCGAACCGAAAATCCAAACTGTAACATTTTTCAGATTTCGGTCCGTCTGTCTGTCTGTCGGTCTTCTCGTTTTCGGGCTGCGGGCTTATCGAGATGTTCGCGCTTTTAGCTACAATGCAACAGCTCGCAGCTCAACGGCTTTCCATTCAAATGCCGATTTGTGGGCTGTGATAAGCGGCGAGCATCCCGGGCGAGGGCCGCTCAAAGGATGGCTCCTGTTCCCAGTCCATTCGCTCGACGCTCCTGATAAGCAGATGTGCGCTGGTCTTCTGCATTTGGCTAATTGAATTGCAGGCAGCCAGCGGGCTTGGAACTCTCAGTCCGCTCGGCTCTCGGCCTGTCCGCTGGTCTGTCAGATGTGTCATCTTCAAATGTCCGACACGTCGTGCTGGCGGGCATACAATTAATTATGTCATTCACGTAACAATCGGGCAGTTTGGGGCTCGATTTACTAGCTCCAGTGCAATTAAAAGGCGCTCCGGAGAAACTCCGACGACGGGCAGACGGGTTCACTTGCCTGACTTGGACTCGGGGCTCGGCTGCTGACTGAGCGTTGAGTGGCTGTCAAACGCTTTTAAAATGCCACAGAAATGTCCGAGCTTCGGCTGGCACACACACATACACACACTCGCACACACACTAAGCAGAGCCAAGAGCGATGAGGCGGTGCTGGCGCTTTGATCTGTCAGTTTGAAGAAATCAAGCTCACTGGCCGCGCATGCGCAGGCCGAAAACTTTTAAATACCTTGCCCGCAATCACCGCAAGAATACCCGAGTCTATCGGCAATAGGCGAATGGAGTTTGTCCCTCAGAAATCCTCTCTTAATTCAAGAATCAGCACTCTGTTCCTTGAGGAAGTTGTAAATAGAACTTTAAAGATTCCAATTAACTTTATGATTGCTATTCCAGTTTGCTTGAGTCCTCAGTCATTTTAGATTTTAGTTGGGATCTAAAAGAAATAAAATCAACTCTGTAAGTTCTCAATTGAAGAATCGGGACTCTGTTTAAACTTTAAAGATTCCAATTAACTTTATGATTGCTATTCCAGTTTGCTTGAGTCCTCAGTCATTTCAGATTTTAGTTGGGATCTAAAAGAAATAAAATCAACTCTGAAATCCTTTTTCAATTGAAGAATCGGGACTCTGTCCCTTAAGGAAGGATGAGAAAGCAACGGCAGAAAGAACTTCCTAGATTTCAATCGATTCTTGGGATTGCATTCTCATTTACTTAAGTCTTCAGCCATTTTAGATTGTAGTTAGGATCTCAAAGGAATAAAATCAACTCAGAAATCCTTTCTGAAGAGCCAGGACTTGAATATTCCGTCCTCTCCCTCTGGGTAACAAATTTACTTCTAGTATTGCTTTGCGAAAGAGTATTGATCGTTCGGCATTTGCTGTAGTCAAAGCGAAACGAGTGAGGGCTGAGGAGATTTGGCGGGGGATTTGCCTCTCTCCCCGTCTCTGTCTTTGGTTTTCGGTCGGTTGTTAAAGGCACAGATTTCAATGTAGCGCTTTATTTTTCTGTGTTTTTATTGTTGCGGGCCGCAGAACGTGTCAGCCTGACTTTGGGATACCCGGTGAACGATGGCAGCGGCAACGGCAACGGCCAAGGGCACGGCGCTTTCCATGAGCACGAGTTTTGCATACCGACAAAAGCAGCGGCGGCAACAACGGTGACTATGACGGCGGTCAACTCGGTCGCTTCTGCAGCAAAAATGTCGCTGCTTGTTTCCGCGTGTGTTAGTTGGTTGGTGTGTGTTTGTTTTTTAATTGCTGCACTCAACTTGATTTATTGGTGAATTGTTTTCCCCCCAAAACAAACACAGCGGACCGCCAGGCGCGCCTCCCTCCCTCCCATCGGTGAGTCACGGGGCTAACAGAAGTGCTAACAGGCCACTGTTAACCTGCAGCCTGGCAGTGGTCCTTTCGTTAAGGCCTCCTTATCGCCAACACCATCGCCAATTGAATTCCCAGCGAGCCAGCCGCTCAGATTTCCTCTGCTCCGCTCAGTCCCACAATTAAATCTTTCAACAAGCCAGCCGGGCCGATCAACATATAATTTTCCAACTGGACGTGAGTATCCGTGGCCAATGCGATTAAATTGTGACTGCGCTAAGCCCCCCGCCGCCCCCTGGCCAAATAAATTATATAGAACCGAACTGGCAGTTCGATTTCGGTGACTTTTGTCCAATTCGACTGGCGTCGCCCGTCAGATCGGCAGAGATTTGGTAGCGCAAAAGTGTGAAATTTCTGCGGCCGCAGAAGGCCCTCGATTGATGGCCCCAAATGAAGACCAACTCAACGATGAAGACGAACTCGAGGACGACGACTGGCATGGCTAATTTCTATAATCAGTCACACGTACCCATAATATCGCCACTAAAGCACTGTTATTAGGATAATCAAATGGGTATTATCGGAGGCAGCGATCGGCCGGCCGGCCAACCGCCGCGGAGCCTCTTGATTGTCAGCGGTGGCTGCTGCGCGAGCCGTTGTGGCCGCAGCGTTGTAAATTGGCGGCCGGTGGGTCGACTGGTCCCGGCTAATCCATCTAAGTTCGACAGGGGCCCCTTTCAATCCCGACTGACCTACTCGGCCGGCCGGCCGCCCGTACATACAAACATGCGGCCAGGAGTTGCCGCCGGCCTCTGCCGCTGCTGCTGCTGCTGCTGCCACGGCCTCGGCTCCATATTAATGATTATAATAAAAATAAGTGCGCCTCCAAACAATTGCAACACCCCTCGCTGGCCGGACCAGCTGGCCGCCCCATGGCTCCATATGGAGTCAATGCTGCTGCTGTTGTTGCTGGCGGTGGTGAGCCATATCCTTGGCAGCAGCAGCAACAGCAACAGCAACAGAAGCATTGAGCACATAAATCTCACTTGGTGTCCGCTAAATTATAGAGTCCAAGACGTTTAGGCTACACTTTCGGGCTCGGGTTTGGAATCTTGGGTTCGGCGGGTCGGCGATCCCGGGGAACGTTCCGTTTCGATCGGCTTGATCGATCTTTTTAGCTTTGGGACAAAAGTTTAACGCGATTGTTTATGATACAAATTAAACAATTTATGACAATGCAACGGCAACGCAACGGCAACGGCAGCTGCGGTCAGCGACCAGCGATCGGCGGTTCGGCGGCTCGCGTATGCAAAGTCGACGTTGCCGCCCAGCCGCCGCCTGGGGGGGACACTCCGGAGTGGCTTACCGCCCGGGTGACGGGGCCTACGCCTGGTGTTCCATAAATAACATTTGCAGTGTTTCGAGTGCGTTTGCTTAGCCGCCGACGTCCGACCGAAAATTCATCATTTATTATGAAAATTTTTATCGCTTCTGGTCTCTGGCGGCGGCTTAGTCCTCCGCTCCGTTAATCTCAGCGGTTGGTGTGTATAAATTTTGTGGATAATTGATTTAATGCAGCACTTATATAAAATTTATATATTCGAATTAATTTTAATATCCGTTTTAATATTTTGTTTTTTTGCTCCCCCGCAGCATCCCGAATGCCATCCTCGCACGCGACGCCGCAAGTCTGCCGGCCCCACTTTCACACGCCGCTGAGTCCTTGGCTAACCAGCGAGCACAAATCATTCGCCCCCGCCAGCGCCTGGAGCATGGGACAGTTCGCCTGCCCGCAGGAGCCCCAAGTCGACCACAAACTGGGGCAAGTCGGCCAAAGCCATCAGACGACGGCTGCCGGCCAGCACTCGTTTCCATTCCCACCGACTCCGCCAAAGGACTCAACGCCCGATTCAGTACAAACCGGACCATCGGAGTATCAGGTAAGCCCCACCCACCCGCCCCCTTGCCAGTCTCTAATGCAACGTCACCTATTCCCATCCAGGCCGTGATGAACGCGTTCATGCACCAGCAGGCCACCGGGACTACCTCATTAACGGATGCCAGTTGTGCGCTGGACATCAAGCCCGCCATCCAGAACGCCAACGGCGGCCTCGGCGTGGGCGCGGGCGGCTCCGGCAGCGCCGCCAGCCACGCGCACTCCGCCGGTGGCAGCCAGTCCCAGTCCTCGGCGCCCAAGCAGAGAGAAGGTACCAATTCAAGTAACACTAATTCCACTAGCAACAACGCCAACAACGCCAGCTCCGCGTCCCAGCAGCAGAGCACCAGCCACGCCTCAGCCTCCTCCGCCTCGACCTCCAACGGCCTGTTCGAGGGCACTGCCCAGGCGCACTACGCCAACCAGGCGGCGGCGGCGGCGGCCGGGAACAGCTACGACGGCAGCAGCTATGCCAGTTACCACCATGCGGCCGCCCATCACCAGGCGGCGGCAGTGGCGGCGGCCAACATGTTCCAGAGCTCGGCCGTGCGGCACAGCATGGGAGCGGCAGCGGCGGCGGCGGCGGCCCACCACCACCACCACAGCCATCACCATGGAGTGGGCGGGGGTGTGGGCGGTGGGGGTGGCGGTGGCGGAGGTGGAGGCGGTTTGGGTGGCTCTTCGTCCTCGTCGTCCTCGTCGGTGGGCGGTGTCCATCTGCACAGCAGCGTTTTGGGCATGACCGGCAATGCGAATTCACTGCTCCAGAATCATAGCAGCGGCGGCGGCAGCAGCGGCAGCGGCGGCGGTGGCGGCGGCGGCAGCAGCAGCCTTGGCGGCTTGGATGCGAAACCTGTGCGGACCAAACCCCGGACCAGTGCTGGTAAGCAAGACAAAAACAAATTTCACATCGACACCGATAAGTCGATTAACCAGTTTATCGACTCACTCGGTGGCGAATCGGTTGTGGGTGAATATTTATAATTATCGATTGTTTGTTTTTAGTTGTTTTGATTTAAGCAAAGCCACAGAAATTTCTTATGTTTTGAGTTTAGTTGTGTTGGATTTTGTTTTATGTGTTTTCCGTTTTGTGTTCTTCGTTCACACGATCACGTGGGAAGCGCGCCTGTTCAGTGACACAACCAGCAAACCGCAACAATGCACTTAACTGCACTGCACCTCCCCCACCCCCACCCCAGCCCCTTCTCCAGCACAGCAACTCTCTCGTGCAGCTCTTGACAATCGACGCACTTCAGTGTAAACATTCCCGCCACTTGAGCATGTTTCCTACCAGAGAGAAATTAACTGGCGAAAATTAATATGCACGAACCGCTGCCGGGCTGCCTCTGGCTGCTGGGGGTGTGCGGGTGTGTTCACTGGGATTGCGTAGTCACTCTCTCCCTCTCTCTCGCTCTTATTTGCAAAACACCAGCGACAGCTTTGACTGCCTTGTCAACGCAACGAGGCAGCGTCTGTCGGTCGGGGCTGCTTTGTGGCTCAGCTGGTCGTTTGTTAATTACACACACACACACAGAGCGGCGCTGACTCGGTAGGCCATTCGCTGCGGAAGTTCGCCGCTGCACCTGCTGCTCCAGTGACTGCCACTCACTCACACACACACACGGAGGCATGGCTGTCGGGCTGCCGTGCGTGAGGGTCGCTGGCATTTGCCGTTCATCGTCAACCCCCACAAAGCCACCTGGCCGGCGCTGCTGTTAGCGGCCGCTGTTAATTAACATGGCGCTGTTATTGCACCCGCACACGAGGCCGCCCCCGCCCCTTGCTTAGCTTTCGGCAATTGTTTCGCCCTCTCGCTCGCACGACGTTACCGATCGCCTCGTTAGTCGTTCTCGGCGGCCTTCCTGTCCGGGCGGCTGTGTTGTATTTATTTATCGTTTATCGTATCGGTAACTGCGATAAGTTTTTTTTTTTCGGGCGCAAGAACATGTGTTGGCCCCATGGTCGTTGCCACTGCCTTTCTGCCTTTTGTGGCATTTCGAAGTTTTGGCCGCGGAGGAGTCCTCGTGGCGAGCTTTCCGCTTGGCCTGGCCTGCCACACGAAATTGATTGGATGCCATTTTGGCTTTTGTCAGGTGAAAATAAAAAATGTTGTGAATGAGCTTTAAGTAATTGATATGGGTTCCCCAACAACAACAAGAACAGCAACGGCAGCCGGACAAACCTTCACTCAATCAGCGTCTTTCGGGATGAGCCCAGCGGAGGGGCCCAGCTCCTTGAGGGACCCATTGTTCCTTTGTGCTCGCTTGACAGCTGCTGGTGGGTCCGCGGGCTGCTCCACCTTTTGTGAATCTCAAAAATGAGGCGCTTGCTGTTTATTTGCGGCATTCCTGCTGTCCTTGAATTTATTTTTGTAAGCTTAATGCAATTTTATATTCACACAAACATTTGTTTACCGTTCTGTTCCTTTTTTACTGCCATTTAATTTCGTTTGTTTTGGTTTGACAATTTCGAAAAATTATCCACACACAAACATTTGTGTCTTTGTCTTGCTCACCAGTACTTGTTAATCTTCCATTTCTTCTAACTATCTCCCACTACTGTGTGTTTGTGTGTGTGTGTGTGAGTGTAAGCCACGCCAAAAAAACCAGCAACTAATTTAACTGCAGCTGCAGAGACGGACGGACTGAAAAACTGATCCCCGGCCGGAATCAAATTCGATGATTCCCACAAACAAATTAACTAGAATTATGGAGGAATATATTTCGTCGTCGTCGTCGCCGGGCGACCCAGCAACAGAAAAAGGTACAAGACATAAATTCTAGACAATTATGGCCAGCGACGCCAAATGTCAAATCAACAGACGGATGGCCGGCCGACGGACAGACGGGCGCAGACGAATGGTTAGTTAGTTAGCCAAGAGACGACGACGACGGAGATGCTCAGCTCAACCTTTAAACTCTGGGCCCGAGCCAAATCAAACCCAAGAAGGGCCCTGGGCCGGAGCCCTGAAAACAGGTTCAGTGTCGCTCCCTGGAACTCTCCTCAGTCACAGTTGTCAGTTTAAGCCCGAAACGCCACACGGACAATGTCACACACGGGCCATAAAAGACAACAACAACGACGACGACAACGGAGCAGATCAGGCCCAGAAGAGCACTCGAAAACGAAATACCAAAATGTGCACAAATTTCCGAGAAATTACAACGCAATGGACCAGCCGAGAGGCCACCACCGGGCGATCGGAGTGTGGCCGGCCACGGCCAGCCGAAAAAAACAGTTAGAACCCAGCTACTAAATCATAGGTCGCGACGGGGTCGGCGTCGGGGTCGGCGGGGTTCTCGGGTCAGGTCGAAAACCTGCTATGTGAATTTGTAGAAAATGAAAATAAATAAAAAGTAAAAACTGTCATGGCCCAGGAGGGGAGGCTGCGAAACCAAAACAAAGCAGACAAAAACCAACGATTAAAACGCTCGGACGGACAAAGGTCAACTAAGCAGGAATCCTCGGCTCCTGCATCATTAGCAGCTTTGATTTATTGGCTGGGAGCCCAGCGAACGGCTTCATTTGTGGCTCGCTGCATATGCAAAACGCCGGCCCGCCCCCGTTTCGCACCCGGCTGACCGCAGACCCCCAGCATCGAGCGACGGACAGCCGGCGATTCAAATTTATGCGAGTTTAATTCCGTGGGTGTTGCGGCTTTGATTGGCGGTAATTTGTGGCTCGAGCAATGAAAGAAAGCAAAGGCTCTTTGCTTAAATGGAAACAAATGAACTGTTTATCTAGCGGTCGGTGTCCACCCCGCGGGGCCCGGCGGGGCGCCCTTGACACGCAGAACGTTTAATTTAATTTCTTTGAAAGCTCAGCAAAACAAAATGTTTGGCATGCCAACAACCGCCGGAGACACATGTGGCCGGCCAGGGGTGCGAATCACGTGAAGTTGCCCCATAAAGCCGCCAAGGAGAGAAAACCAACGCACTGGATTTCTGTCACCGCGCGAATCCTCGTAAGGCTAATGGCCTGCGGGCAGGCAAACAGTTGACGACGCACTTAATGAGGCCGCCCAGTGGGTGTGCCGCTGGATATTCAATAAAACATAGAAAAGGTGATGTGCTCGTGTGGCCATGTAAAAAGCACCGTTAATTAATTTTTACAAAACCAGCAACAACGAAAATAATCCGCCGCCCAAAGAAGCGTTAAATGGGCCAAGCGAGCAGCGGCTCGCGGGGGCGGTCGTTCGCTTTCTTATGACTAAATTTCAATTTGGAACAAAACATAAAAAAACACAAAAACCCACAGCGAACAAACGGAACAATGAGGCCCATTTAGTGGCGTCATTAAAAAGCAACAAAAAAACTAAAACAACAGGAAAAAATATGAAAAATTCAAACTACACGCAGAGGGCAAGATGCTCGCTCGGTTGTGTTCACGCGGGGGGGAGGGGGAAGCAACTGTAATACGAACGCTAATAACGCGTTACATTTGCAACTTCATTGCGACGCTGGCAGCGGCCCGGGCCAGGCCAAGTCAAGTCGCTTACAAATTATGTCTAAAGATATTTAAATGAGTTGCGTTTCGGGCCAGTTGCGCGCGGGGGAAACAGTTACAGGGGCGGGGGTGCCAGGGGCTCGACTCTCGCTGGCTTAATTAAAATGTGGAAGGCCTCGCAGAGCCAGGCGAATCCATCATTTCCGCTTCCATGAGTTTGCTGCGAGCCACCCACGCCACCCCTCGCTCTGCTCTGCAGTTTGTCACTGGCTGGTTGTGGCTTTCGGTTTGAATGCAAAAAATTTCACCACATTCTTTCTTCTTGTTCTTTGCAGAGGGTCGGGAGTGCGTGAACTGCGGAGCCACCTCAACGCCCCTGTGGCGGCGCGACGGCACCGGCCATTACCTGTGCAATGCCTGCGGCCTCTACTACAAGATGAATGGCCAGAATCGTCCGCTGATAAAGCCAAAGCGAAGACTGGTAAGTCCTATTCTGCCCCCTGCGGTTTGACTTCCTCGCATTGCCACAAATTACTCAATAAATTTCATCAATTTCTTGGGAATCGCGGTGCCAGGGGCGGGCATCAATCTGAGCCAACTGTCGCCAAAGGTCGTAAAAGCAGCGTGAAAGTTCTCGAATGTCATAATATTTCCAGGAACCCACACCAACAGCGGGCAGCAGTCTTTTTTTTTAATTATCATTTTTTTTGTGGAGGGGCTGATTGCGGGTCACTCGGGGATTCTCGGGCGCACGAAAGAAAATCTCAGCTGATAAAAATCAAGACGCATCATCATTATCACTTAACGCACTAAAAACATAATCAGCCGGGGCCCCTCTCGGCCCGCTGGGGCCTAGAGTTGGTGGCCATTAAACTCCCTGGCCGTGGACATTATCGTCTGAGTCCGATTTTATCGGGCGTGCGCATCACCAGCAACAAACTATGAAAAAATATGTAACGTGATGTCCGTCCGTCCCGGTGGCCGTGAGTGGCGCCAACTACATCAAAAAACAAACAACAGCAGCAGCAACAGCAGCAGCAACAAAAAGGGAAAGACTCGAAAACGAAAGACTTAGGCAACGAACTTGCTGGGCGCATTGTCTTGCCGATCGAGCGATCGAGCGACCGACTGGCTGAGACGGCAAATCGAGAGCGAGAGCAGCCGTCCAGCTGGTCAAAATTAGTCTATTAAACATGCGTAAAAACGACAACAACAACAGCGGCCGCCACCTCGGCTGGCCAACTGGGAAACGCACTTTTAATGGGCACCAACTTGCCGTATTTTGGCCGGTGGCCGGCCATTGGTGGGTTTGATTTTTTATTGCCATTCAAATCGTATGCATTTTGATTGCATAACATTATCATAAATAAACCATTATCGGGAGGGGCCGAGAGAAGTTGCCCGGAATGCGACCGACGCGACGCGACGCGCCGCCTGAGTTCGAGGGAATTCCCAGGAAATTCACAGCTGGGGGCACCCGCAGCTAGAACTGGCCACGGATCTCAGTTGATTTTTTTGTTGACATCTCGGATGGTGGCTGTGACAAAAATGCAACAAATTAAAGATCAACCGCGACCTACGCCCCCGCGCCTCTCCCCCCGCTCGACAGTCGCTGAGCTGTCGACGAGTGCCTGGGAAACAGGATGCTGGCCGTCAATGTCTTTTTCGAAGGGCCCCTCGCGGCTCAATTGTACGAAATGCAATTCAATTGTTTTCCTCTCGTTGCCATTGAAAGCCCCAAAGGCGCTCCCGCTCCCGCCGCTTGGCCCGGCTGCCTGGGTGGCAATTGTATTGATTTCGCAGCAACATGAGTTGACCGCCAGCAGCCAACCAAACCCAGCCAGCCGTCCAGTCCAGTTGGTCCAGTCGCCCTCTTGCCCGGGTCGCCGGACAAGCGAGCGGCGTTGGATTTTGCATATGCTGGGGCCGCTGCTGCACCTGCGCCTTCGTCATCGTCATCGTCATCGGGGCATCTCATTGTGTGCTGTTGCCGCCTTTAATTAAATTTTGTGAGTCGTATGGAAAGGAGAAAAACACAGTCGACAACTCGTAATTTAAATTCGCGTAGTTCGTACAAAAGCAGCAGATTCTTCGGTCCGTCTGTCGCTTGTCTGTTTTGTTTGCAGGCTAAAATCCATAAATTAAAAATTTGCATTGTTCTGTTTCAACGCCGAGCGGCAAACAGCCAGCCAGCCAGCCAGCAACTTGGCCAAAACTAGCTTAGTCAGCCGGCCTCTTTGGCTGCCGCTGCCGCTGCCAAACTGGCGTCTTGATCGGCCCCTGGCATTTTAATAATTGCATTTAATTATAAGCTGGCTTGTCTTTGCCAAAAGTTTGCCCAGCCTAAGCGCCCCGGGTTGTCCAGCCGGCCGCACTAATGTGCCGTTAAATTCAAGAACCTTGACTCGATTTGCCGCCCGCCCGGGCCAAGTGGAAATCCATGTCGTTTTGTCAATCGACTGCTGAGGTCACCGAGCGCATCTTGGGGCGCAATTGTTGCTCGTGCAGCTGCTCGAAGGCGGGAGGGTCGGTAGGGGGGCGTGGTCGGGGCATTTTGCATAAAATGTATGCCTCGCTGATGTTCTCTTAATTTATGCGAATTTTCACACAATAAATTGAACAAAACGCTGCTGACGCGACCGCTCGTTGGCCGTTGTTGCTGCTGCTGCTGCCGCTGTTGTTTTTGTTGCTGTTAAGCGCAAATTATTTATTTTATGCTTATTACGTCGCTTTAAGTGATTTGCATGCAAATAAAACAGAAACTCTGATCTTTCGCCGACCGGCACTCGATTCTTGCTCACACTTGACAACTGTCGTTGGCGTTGTTGACTCGAAGTTGTTGCTGGCAGTTTATGATGAATTGAAGCCATCAAATGAAGAATCGTTCGACGGCCGAAAGTGGCAAATCATTGGCAGGTCGATTGAAGCCCCCCGTGGACCCCTTTTGGAATAAAAAAACCTAATTAACACATTTCCAAGGGCTCCCCGAGCGCGCCATATGCTCAGTAGACTGGCAGACTTTAAGCCTTTTGGCGTGGGAAAGGCGAAGCATCGGGTAGGCAGTGACGCCAGAAATTAAACGTACAGAGTCGGAGGCAGTCTATAAATCAGAAGCGAGAAGGATCCTCGCACTTGCCGAAGGAGGAAGGCAATCGAAGCGATCGATTCGGCGCAGACGCAGCCCCGGCGAAGGTTCAATAAAGAGCAAGAAATCAGCCGAAAATCAAATCAAAACTAAAGCGGCCAGACCGCCCATTCCGAGTTCAATGGACCCCCGAACGGGGCGTATACGCAACGCAGCCAGCCAGCTAGAATTGCAGTCAGTCGTCAGTCAATTGGGGCTTGTTAGGCCCTCAGGATTTCGTCAACGGAGGGCAGGACAGACCCCGAGATCCTAATAATATTAAAATGCACTTTTAAGCCAGCCTCCCTTAAACAGAACCTGGGAAACTCTTGACGAACTGCGTCGATGCCTTCACCTCCGCCAGGGGGAACTGCAAGTTGATCCCGCGTCTCAGCCGCCTGCTCGTTGCTGTTCTTTGCAGATCAATTAAAAATTAACGATATGAAGCGCACAGCGCTCGCCCCGGCCGCAAAGGGGCGTGCCAATAATATAATGAAACAGGCTCGAGGATCGACAGAGCCACCAGTCGCGCGCACACACACGCGCGTGTGTGTGTGTGTGTGAGCCTCGTCAGATGATTAAAGCCAGGCTGCTGGGGAGTGAGCTTGTTAATGGGCCAATGCGGGAGACCTTAAGCACAATGCGCGCGCCCGCCCGCCGCTCCCTCCCCCTTTTACTCTCATTTGCCAATTTGCGGCTGCAGTCCTGGTCAGTCCTGTCCGCCGTCCGCCGTGCTTTATGCCCGGGACATTAGAATGAAAGGCCTTAGAAACGCAAGCTGAAATTTATGACCCCGGCCCGGGCTGTTTAATATGCAAAGGCATAATTTTTTCGGGCCCATCCGCCGGCCGTGCATTCTAACCCTTTGGCGTAGACAATGAGCCGTATGTGGAAATGAATGCAGGCACGCAGGACGCCGGCCCAGGACCCGCGCGTGCTTAGCGCCCATTCATTTCACGGGGGAGTGTGTGTGCTGTTGTGGCCTTCGGCGGTTTCTATAATTTATTTAGTTGGGGCCGAAAAGCATTCAATGTCCAGTGACAAATATTAATGACGATTTTCATGCCTCCAGGCCGACCCGCCCCGACGGCTTTTATTGCAACGTTGCATGCCGGCCCCACCTCCTGGCCGTGTCGTTGTCATTGTTTGCGACAAATTCGCCGAGAATCGGAGACCGTTGGCGGGTTCCAGGAGCTTTTATCGATTTTCTGGCGGGGCTGCGTGGGTCGTTGGAATTTGGCGGCCGGCCGCATAACTCTGGCGAAAATGAGCTAAGCTGATGTTTTAATTAGCCAAATGCCTGGCTGGGCAACGCGAAGCCAATCAAGTCGGACGCAGGATATCAAGCGGTTTCCGTGAAGGCAACGCGTGCCACGCGGCAGCCCGAAATGCAATGGAGAGCCGGCCACGCCCCCGTTGACATGTGGCCAGGGCAGCAACAAATCAACATAAAGGAAATGAGCGCCCATAAAAAACAACAAGAAAAAAACACAAACGGAAAGTTAGAAAACGAATCGCAGGCCCAGAAGCCAAGCAGAAATTTGAATTTTTAAATTAAATTTAAAGCCAACCAACCACCGCAGGACCAGAAAATGTAACTGTTATTCCACCCACACAGACAGATGGGGAGATGCCAGCCCGCATCTGATATAGAAATTTTCGTTGCCGAGATCTCGGCTATCAGTGGCCATCTTGGCCGGCAACTCGGGTCGAGAACAACCCCCGACGGAGCCCGGGCAGCCACCCCCAATGCGCCCAAGGGTGGCCAAGTTTGGGGCTGCTCGTCGTTGCTGTTGTTGCAAAATTTAATGAATGTTTTGTCAGATAAAAGGAGAAAAAAGCGAGTTGATAAAATGTCGTCTGCCTGCTGCCGAGGGGGGAGCACCCAGAGATGTTACACTGAGATAGAAACCACCCCGAGGCCCCCACCGCCCGCTCCAAGCTGCGCACTGCGCCGTCGTCGTCGTCGTCGCTGTCGCCGCCTTGGCTGGCGTATCTGAGATGGCAAAGGGCATTGCCATCCCGCCTGGCAATAAATAGAAGTGCTCTGGGTGTGTGTGTGTGTGTGTGCAGAGTGTACACATTTGCTGCCCCCCTCAGCCCCCCTCGCAGTTTCTTAGAGACGCGCTGCGCTTCTTTGAGCTGAGATGTTTGGCATTTGTTATTTGTTTGTTTTGCTTTGTGTGGCGTTTTTATGCGTTAATCAATTAAATATTTAAATATTTTCCAAGCTTTCGCTTTTCATAATCTCAACTCGTACAGCCGTCGAAATTTGCATACCCCAAACAGCCGCCATTTTGAAAAAAGCCACCAAAAACTTCAGACTTCTTGACCGCTTCACCTGGGCAATGGCGGCGGGGGTGAGGGGCTCCCATCCCCGTCACATATATCACCGCAAGGTGTGAAGTGTAAGCCGCAAAGGAAAGGAGAACATTACCAAAATGGAAGCCAATCGGAGCGGGCAGCGGAGACGCCTCGCATTTTGTCACGCTCGCCGGGCTGCCGTGGGGAAAATAAATCAAAAATTTGTTGACTCACCCAGCGCAGATATAGCCGCCGATATCGGCCACACATGTGTGTACGCATACGCGTGTGTGTGTGTGGGGGAGTTACAGTTATCAGAAGCGCCATCTTGTTTGTTTGTCTGGTTTTTGTTTTTGGCGCTTGCGCTTTTTGCATTTCAATTAAAAATCCCGCCTGTCAATGTTTGACAGTTTGTCAATTGCCCCCCGCGCCCCCGCGGAAGAGTGTGACATTGATTTATGTTCTCTCGGATTTTCCATTGTTTGCGTGGGACTGTGCAATTGAACTGCGAACGGAAAATCCACTGGAAAAAACGCTCAATCTCGGCCAGGACTCCGGGGCCTTGATTAGAAGATTTCCCCGCGCCCGACCAACCCATCGATTTGGGCCTGGGAACAGCCGCCCAGCCGACTCTTTTGTCGCATTGTCATGTTAACAACTTAATTTATATACGTTTTGGCCACGTAGCCTGCGCGGCCGGACCACATAATTACCCCAATCGAAAGTCCCACATACCGAAGGCGGCTCCAGACTCCTCTCGGGTTTTGTAGGCGTTGAAATTAATTTCGAATTTCGCACTTCTGCCGGTCGATGCGTGCGTGAGTGTGAGTGAAATGGTTACAAGCTCGTTAACACAAGGCAGTGCCACCAAAATCAGCTCGGCTCACCATCTGCCCGACTGTCCGGCTGACCTCTGATTTATGTTAATGCAGAATTGTCCAGCCGGACAGGTGAGCCAGGCACATACGCTGCACATATGTACATACCCACATCTGTACATATGTACAAGCCAACAATTAAAAATCAAAGTCAAACATGATCAACGGCAGTTAAAGACCTCGCCAGCCATGCGTCGTACGAGCAACATGAACACAGGCCCGGCCCGGCCAGCCGGCCGACGGGGCAACGGGCCAACGTCTCGGCCAGCCAGTTAGCCAATTGCGTGAAATATTCTACCCAAGAGTTTCGAACAACAACAAAAAAAAAGGTGCTGGCTGCTTTTTGGGACGGAGGCTGGGCGACGACGATTGTTGCTGGGGACCTGGGATCTGTTGGGGCCCAAGCAGCAACTTCTTGTACGCAATTCGTGGAAATTTAAGCGTGGCCCAGACATCGACCGGTCCGGCCGTCCGCTCTGTCCCCACCGATGTGCCTGCTGCTCTTGTCCGCTTGTCTTTTGGGCAGTTTTGTAAAAATTGTCATTTTAATGAATTGATGCTGCTGTTAACTAAAGTCGAGTGGTTGTTGTTGTTGTTGTTGTTGGGGCTGTGGCATGTCGAGGCGACAGACACGCATTTAAAAAATGTTGTTGTCCGTGTGTCGAGCAACTTTGTTTGCCCAGACCGAAGGAGGCCTGCTTGCCTCAGCGACTCGACTCGCTGGCCGTTGCTTTTTGGCACCGTTCAATTAGCCTGGCCAACAACATATCGGCCGGTGTGGGCGACATTACCATAATCACCCCGCCTCTAAATTACGATTCTAATTTTCGCTTTCTCTCTTTTGCAGACCCTGCAGTCGCTCCAGAGCGCCGCCAAGCGGGCGGGAACTTCGTGCGCGAACTGCAAAACCACAACCACAACCCTTTGGCGGCGGAACGCCAGCGGCGAGCCAGTCTGCAATGCCTGCGGTCTCTACTACAAGCTGCACAATGTAAGTACCGCCGGGGGGCTGGGGGGGAGCTTCCGCCAGTCGTGTGACTCCAACGGAACCATTACGGCCGCCGCCGGTCAGTCAGTCAGCCGGCCGAGCTTAAGCAAATTCCAGATCAATCGATAGACCCGGCGAATCCTCGGCGGGCAGACGCTTAACCCTCGTTAAATGCTTAGCCGATTTAACGGAACATTTAGCAAGCGCTCAGCGCAGTCGAGCGTGTCGCCCGCTCTGGGCAGTCAGGAAGCTGACACGCCGACGCCCGCCGGTCCGCCGGTCCACCCCGCCGGAAATCACATAAAGATTAAAAGTGACAAAAATGAAGTGTCGTCGATGTTGTCGAGCATTTCCCTGAGCTGCGGGAGGCAAGCAGGTTGCCCGGCCGGACCAGCGTGATGAATTGCCGATGATCGCTTAAAGATGCCCGGGGTGGCCGAGTGGTGGGTGGTGCGTCTGGGGCGGCGCTGGTGTTTGGCTGTGGAAACGCGATAAGCATTTGATTTCGCCATTCAGGGGATGCAGGCCGCGTGTCCTGGCGGCTGTCTCTGTGGAAATTGCCATAATTTATGTAATAGACTCCCTGCATCATCCGGCAAATCCCAGCCGATTGCCGGGCCAATGAGGTTGCCGCCACCGCCACGGCCGACGAGTGACGTGGAAACGAAATTTAATAACATTTTCGTATGACCGGCTGCCCATTGTCCTGGGGGTTGGTTGGCCTTCCAAGTCGCTTATTAAATATTCATTAGCAAGGGGGAGGCCCACCGAAATCCAGGCCAGAACATAAACACTTCAGCAACCGAGAGTTGTGTTTTTTTCTTTTCTGTCCTGCCGGCGGTTTAATGAGTTTCTTAGCCAAACTTTTTCCACTTAAGGGCAACCCACAGGACGCGAGAACGGGGGCGGGGGCGGCAGTCACTTTGGCACATTTACATGTCAGTGACGCCCGGCGAACTTTGCCGCCAGCCCGGGCCCCGGCCCGATGGATGGGCCACCTGTAAACGGGCGGGGGGAGGTGGACCGCAAACTAATTAAGCCATGCGGCGGCTTTGGGTGCCTTCAAATGCAACGACGATGGCAATCGGCAAAGGCGAAATATTTTAATTGAGCGTGGCGGGGAATCGAATGTGGAAGACTCGGGAAAATCAAAAGCCACCAAAATGAAAAGTCTTTCTGGCAAATGCCGCCTGCGGTGGGTTATCTGATTTGTAAACTCGCCCGTAAGCAACCAAACCGAGAAAGGAGCTGCCTGAATAAAAATAAAACCCCAGCCAGTCAACGCGGCGTATGAGCAATGCCAAAAACCCCCAACGCGGCCGCTCTGGGTGGCTCTCCTAATGACGTGAGTGTGACAACTCTGTGCGTTCGTGTGTGTGTGCAGAAATTTATTTTGCAAAAATTTTCTTTCAATTGGCCAGTGGCCCATCTTGATAAGATGCCAATCAGCCTGCACCGCACACAGCGCAGGCAGCCAGACAGTCAGTCAGTCAGAGGCTGCAGTTGTTGTTGGCCTCGCAGTTTATTTCAATTCAATTCGCTTGTCATTTGGCCGCCGAACGCGTGCTCTGCTTTCGGTTGCCCACCGCCGCCCGCTAGGCTGGGCCACACTGATTGGTATTTTATGGAAATGCCTGGCCATTTGGCCCGCACTTGGGCTCATAGTTCACTCGATCTGCGGCCCCTCCACGTGAGCTGCGTGAGTCGGGCCAATTCCCTGGGGGCAAGGAAAATCCGCATGTTCATTAACAGCAAATGAGACAATTGCCGCCATCAGCTGCTATCGCCGGCAGTTTATCTCCGCAGGACCTCCGGCTGGGTCCGTGTCCTGCGGTGTGGCCATGACAAATGCGTCTTGCAAGGTGCAGCCACCGAGAGCCGTTAGATCGCCCGGTGGCGCCCGTCCAGCCCGGCGGCAGCCGCATGTGTCACACTCAATTTAGCCACAACAGGCGGCCCGTTTGTTCGTAATGCCCACCCACCCAGAGCGGCACAGCCCCGGCCCCGATCCCGTCAGAGCCAACTCAACTGCAACGGCGGTGGGGCCACGCTCGATTTAGATTTGAGGCCCTCGACGTCATCGCTCGCTAATTTCCTTTGAATTTCTTAATGGGCAGACTCGGGAGGCTGCCGGGCTGCCAGCCGATCTTGGCCTATCAATTAGGCCTGAGTGGGTTGCTTTCTTCCCCTCGTTTGGGCGGCTAATTGCGACAATTTGCGCCGGAATTAGGGCCCGGCGGACTATCAATTACGGGCCACTCGGCAGATTCTCCGGGTCGGCTGGTAAGCGATACGTTTGTTTTCCAACTGCCGATTGCACAATTCACCTTTGTCAACCCCGAAGACGGTCGGCCCGGCCCGCCCGAAAAATGGAAAATCTCGCCGGCTCTCTCACACACAATTGCCAGCAATTTAACAATTTCTCTCTTTGTTTTGCTGCTGCTTTGCGAACGGGGCAGGGTCGAGGGCCGCCGGCGCTCCGGCAAAAAAGGCACGACAATGTCGTAATTCACGCCCAGGTACCTGGAGGGTAGACCAGCCACCACCACTGCCACTGTCGGCCTATTTTAATGTTACATTTTCCTTCTCTTTGTCGCGGTGGGCCGGCCGGCCGGCGGGACGGGGACGGGGACGGGGACGGGTAACTCAATATTGTAATTGTAGCGCAATGAAGCGCAAGCGGCGGAGCTGCTGCCGCTGCGGCCGCTCTCAGATGTTCGCAAAGTGATAAGGAATTGCATATGAAGTACATTGCCTAGTGGGCTTTATTTCCTTTTTGTTCGCGCTGAAACCGAAGCTGCAGACCGGCCGGCCAACAATGGCGGTGGCCGTGCTCGACAAAGTAAAAAGCCAGGGAAAAGTTAGGGAGCAAACGGCGGAGGAGGGTGCCGCTCCCTGGCCGCCTATCAGCGGCAACTAATCGCATTCGCAAATGTCGCTTATCTGATGGTGTAGCAATGCTTGTAATACTTCATTTTCACTTCCCGGTGCGTTGCAGCAGCGGCTGCAGCGGCAGCGTCGTCAGTGCCTCGGCCTGTAAGTGCAACAGACAGCGAGTGCAGTTAGCGGCATTTCCGGCCAGCCAACTGAGCGGCGCGCCAGGCTGCCATGAATTTGCATAAATTTGACCCATTTCACGCACACACACTCGCATACACACACACAGCCGCCGCAAGTGACGGTGGACGGCAACTCCCCCATGTTATTGATTTTCGTGTTTCTCATTCGGCGGCTTTTCCAGGTCAATCGTCCACTCACCATGAAGAAGGAGGGCATCCAAACCCGCAACCGCAAACTCAGCTCCAAGTCCAAGAAGAAAAAGGGCCTCGGCGGCGGCTGCCTGCCCATCGGCGGCCATCTCGGCATGGGCGACTTCAAGCCCCTCGATCCCTCCAAAGGCTTCGGCGGCGGCTTCTCAGCCTCCATGGGTAGGTCCCCCAAACCCCCAGCCACCCACCACCCAACTAACCCATCTACCTCTCTGCCTCTCGTCCTTCCAGCCCAGCACGGTCATCTTTCCAGCGGCCTGCACCCGGCACATGCGCACATGCACGGTAGCTGGTATACCGGCGGCATGGGCAGCCTGGGCGCCTCGAGCGGCCTGCAGGGAGGCTTCTCGACGGCCGGCTCGCTGGGCGGCGGGGTGGTGCCCCACTCGCAGCCGTACCACCTCGGTCTCACCTCCATGGTAAGTGTGGCAGCGAATCGCTGGCAGTATAAGAGCCGCCGGTATAAGAGTCGTTGGTTAAACTTTGGTATGATTTCTCCGGTTGCAGGGCACCTGGCGGACGGACTACACGTGATGGAGCGGGAACAATTTGAATAACAATTTGTTCAGTTAAAAGCAGAGAATTCGAGTACAATGCCAAACTGAGGACTCGGCCACAGCCACAGGCACACAGTCCAGCAGCGGAGTCGCCGCGGGCAGGGCTCGTTTGGTCCGCCCGATCCGATCCTTCTTCGCGGCAGGACCCAGGAGCGGAGAGTGTGCGTGCGCGTGTGTGTGTTGGCCAAAAATGCTGGATTTCCTAATTGTAAACATTGCGTGCAATTTTTAATTATTTAAGTTTAGGTTTTGTTTTTGCTGGCGCGCGAGGCCGGCGACAAAAGCCCATTAAAATTAATTAAAGGGCTGCACATAATTTTTTTATTGCGTTCTGCACAACAAAACAAACAAACAGAAACAACAACAACACCACACGTGCTTTGTGTGATTTGCCTAATTAATTTAATTTCGCAGCGCAAATTTCAACGCATATTTAATTGTGCTTTATGAACTGCCATAAAAAAGAAACACAAAAAAACTAGGAGAAGAAGATTTTCGTGTATATAGAAATTGAAGAGGGAGGAGTTGCACAGCCAGCCAGCGACACAAGAAGCACTCAGAAACTAACCGAAATCCAAACAATTCAACTGCACGTCCACAAAAGCGTCGACTTTTTTTACTGTAAAAATAAATAAACAAGAAAATCGATAAGGAAAATTAGAAGGAAAAAAAGAGCAACTGTTTGTCCTAAAACTCTTCAAAAGACAATTGTAAATTGCAATCTAATTTGGGTCTAAACCTCAACTACTAGATGTGTGTGTGTGTGTGTATGTATGTGTAAATTAGTTAATTGATTAGCTCGTAACGGGAACCAACCGACGTGATAACAGAAACATAAATTTAACAATCCTTTGGCAGGCGTTGCCCAGTCAAAGTCGCCCGGTCAAAATTCTTAAGAAATTCACTTTGTCGCAAATCCTTGGGCCACACCACAAAGGTCACAGGATTCAATGTTAATCTGCAATTTGTATCATAAATAATTGTTAGCAATTTTGTATTATTATTTAGCCAAGGAAAGCGAACGAAATCGATCGTATTTATTCATAATATCCACCCACTCCCCGCGCTCCTAACTAAGTTGTAATTATGTGTTTATATGAATTTAGTCTTATGGTTTTAATTTATGTCAAACAAAAACAGAAACAACAAACACGAGAGGAATATAAATATAAAGAGTAAATACGAAACTATTATTACTATTATTATGCATAGCTGTAAACGATAAGCGTAAACTGTAATTCTATTGTAATTGGCCATATTTATAGTTGAATATAAAACAATAACAACAGCAACAACAACCACAACCGAAAGAATATACCAACATATGTTTCTCTTCCCCAAAGAACCTATTCAACTTAAAGGCAATCACCTGGAAACAAACACAGACACACAGAAACATTTCTCCAAAATCAAAAACAAAACAGCAAAAAAACATATAAAAAAATTAAATAAAAATAATTTATGAAACATCAAAAAAGCGCTAATTCCCCTCCCCGAAAACTGGAAGGTGCCATGAATTAGACGAGCGGTACTTGGGGTCCGGGGCGGGCACTGTGATTAATTGCAGCCCAATGAGTTGACAGAAAATTCAAACTCGGACTCAAATCAACTCCAATTCGAACGTCTTTATAATGCCCATTTATGCCTATGAATTGCTCTTTAAATTTCGATGTGTCTTCAATACAAAACGTGAGCGACCCCACCGAACCGACGGCCGGCAGTCAGCCCGCCGCGGTTTTCCCGAGCTTTGTTTCCACTTTGGGGGAAACGAACTACACTACGAGAAAAATCTTATTTCTTTCTTCCAGAAAGAGTAAAACTTTATCCATTATTCTTTTGCTTAGTTCTCTTTAACAAAATGCTTTAATTTTCAAGTAAGAAATGGAATTAAAGAGAAGGTTTTTAATATAATCTGTAGATAAAAAAACTTCAGCTTGTGGTTAATTTTCCCAATACATCCGAAAGGGTTTTGGATCGGAAACAGATTGGAACTAAGACTTTAACAGAAGATTAGTCAGAAAATAAATGGCAGGGAGTCCAAATATTCTAACCTTCAATTCACAGGCACTAAAAAATAAGAATTCTAATCAAAAGTCTTTTAAAATTATGTTATAGACATTTGGAACCGAAGATCCATAATTCGAAGGCCTACATAAAGATTGCCATATGAATTTATTTAAACTTATAGCTAAAATCTTTGAGAATCAACGAAGAGCCTACAACGAAATTCGTTCAGGAATCCTACGATGAGGTTTTTGGGAACCAAGAAGTCCTACAATTTCTCTTGAGCAAATTACATTTAATGCGCTAACTGCGGGCATCCGATGAGAAGTTCCCCGTATTTTTTCTCAATGTGGACTGCCGGTCGTTTGGGCGGTTGGCCGGCCCACTTGGGGAGCAGGGCGTTTGCTTTCGGCATTGGAAGACGCATGAGTTATGGGCCTGGGCAGTTGTTTATTGTGTCGATGGCGTGAAACCGCATGTTAATTTATTGGAACAGCCACCGCCACCCCCCCTGCCCACTAGCGGGAGCGGAGAGAGTTCGCCGCTTCAGTCTTTTGAACGGAGAGTCTGGATGGACGACCCGAGCGTGCTTGGGGCCCATCAAGACCAAATGTGCCACCCACCGATGCACCGCATATCCGCTTCCTGTTCCACTAAAGCGACGCAGAGACAAAGGCCACTGTTGTGGGATTATTAGGTATGAAATAGTTGGGTATTTATATCCCTATCTCCGGGGGATCTATTGTTTCTACGAGCGCGGTGGCTCTGCTAATTGCGCGCCAATTAAGTGCACGAAATGGGGTCGCCAATAGGCAGCGAACCAAATCAAAACCCGCACGAATCTGACTATCGAATCGCCGGCAATCTGATTGACACGCCGATCATCAGGCGGTCGATGCTGGCGATCGCATTGCGTGCCGCCCCGAACACCCACCTGCTCGCCCACTAATTGCCAAATAATTACATTGTAATTGAGACTGAGTAAGTTTTGTCACTGGCCCCGCAATTACCTTTGTATTAGCGTGCCCAATTCTATCATCGATTGGGGCAGCCTAAGTGAGGCCATCGGTCAGCCCACAATCGGGCCAATGGCAGCATCTGCGATAAAGTTGCGCCCCGAAAAAAGCAGGTGAGCGTGGAATTCGTCAAAAGGCAAGTCTACTGGGGGGCTGAGGCATTAACTAATGGCGCTGGTTGTGGGGGGCGGCGGGCTTATCGGATGGGCCGGGGAGACGGGCAAATAAGACGGCCAATTTTAATGGATTTCAATATTGGCTGATTGGGCCTGGAGCGCTCTCCATTTAATTAGTCGGAAGGCCTTTATCTGGCCGAACAATTCCATTTGCCGCACTTATCACTCCGCCCATATCATCCTAATGGGGGCGGCGGCAACACCAGCGCCATTGTCATCCCGTCAATGTGCCCGGCCAGCTGGCAAATGTAATTGCTTCCCTCTCTCTCTCTCCGTGAGAGTTTTAGGTGTGCGGATGCAGTGTGTGTGTGTGTGTGTGTGTGTGGCCATTCATTAAGTTTACAATGCCTGCACTCGCAAATTCAATTAAATTTCAGTTAGCAGACACACACAAGTCGCCGTCATATGATTGGTCATGGCCGATAAGCCCCAACAGCTCATCGTTCTAATTAGAATTATTCTAATGAAATTGCACAATTTCGATGGCCGTGTGTGTGTTATTAATTATTGAAATTGGGAGTCGTTGTGTCCTTTGGCTGATTAATCAAATGGAATTCAAATCATGCAAACGATCGACCGACCGACCGGCCAACAATTTCATTTTGCAAGCAATTTGATTAAATTAACCAAACACACAGCCCCACACACACGCACACACGCACCGGCCATTTTGCGAACTGCACTGGCAATGGCAGTTTTAATGTCAGCAAATGTCCCGCAGCCCACATGCAATGGGCGAGCGCTCCTGCTCCTGCTGGCCGATATCGAATGCTTAATGGCAACGGCCATGTCAATTCGTGGCATATTAAATAGGAAAATTGGCATTGGAAATTGCACAGATATTAGTTTCGAATGGGCCTACGCGCAGTCGGCCGCCGTATCGGCCCGCCCGATCAATTTGTCGCTGTTCGCAGTGCGTTTCTGGGGGCTGGGGAACATGCAATGGAGTTTGCCTTTTAAGCGAATGGCGTTGGCCCCACCACCGCCGCTCAGTTGCTGACAACAGTTACCATATTTGAGGATTATTGTTGTCTCCAAGGCAGGCTGGCTTTCCGGAGGCAGTCCTGTGAATATGACAAAGGCACATAAATTCGGTAGCCTCCAGGCCTGCACATAAATAAGCCGAGCAGTTGAGCAACCAACTCGACTGCTGCCCGAATGTCTGGCATGTTTGCCCAGAGCCGTCATTACCACGAGCCAGCCACCGGCAAAAGTCTGCGCTGCGCGGCCAACAGAAAGTGTCAAATTTCACGCAACATGATGCGCTAAGTGTTGCAGGCCAGCCAACAGAGTCGACTGAGTCGGTGAGGAAGTGAATCTCTGGGCGCAACAAGGGCCGTGGGCCGAGCTCCTATCCTGGCCACCAGTTGCATGTTTGGTGTAAATATTATGAAATGTTGATACAGCGACTGGGCCGGGGCTGCGGACGGTGTAGATGCTGGGGCAGATGCTGTAGTTGGCGGTGTTAGTGGTGTTGCCAGTGGATTTATTGATGGTGCACGATAACAGCGCCTCGCGGGCCTGGCGGGGCACATATGCCACTGCCGGGCCGGGCCTGGGCATAAATTTCCTTTTCCCAGAATCAGGCCGAGCGAATTATTGTTTTCGACATAATTTTTGTTGTAATTGCTGGCAGTTGTGGCTGCTCCGAGCATGCAACAGCGTGGAAAGTGTAAAACCTCGATCTCTCCTAGATTGCGAGGCACGCTCGCCACACGAAAGACTTAGGCGACGAACTTTCATTGCCATTAGCGGGCAGCCCGCCGCCCCGACATCATCATCGATCGGCCGGGCGAGCATATTTGACAGCGCGATAAGTGGCCCTGGGAAACAATAGGAGCTCGGCGGGCCAGCATTAACCTGTTAACTAAAACTGACTGGAGCGGGCGATCGGTTGGCGCGGGACGGGGTCGCCTACATTTGGAACTTGGGCAGGGCCCGGCTCGGCCCGGCAGTGCATGAATAATGCGCGCCCACAGCTCAATAAATTTTTGCTCTTTTCGCCACAGACTGGGCGAAAAATTCACACATCTTGTCGAGGGCGAGGGGGACGGACTGCGGACCGCGGACAGGAATGCCCAGAGTGGCACATTCGACTCGCCAGTTGGGGAGTTCGGAGCCGCGCCGTTGGACACACCGAGCAGCACTCGACGCCACAGCAGGGAGGTGTTCACCCTGGATGATTCATTTGGGTCGCGCGCAGCGAAAACAAAACAAAAACCAAACAACAATTTAAAGGAATTCTCCCGAGTTCGTTTTCGGTCTCCCCAGCCGCTTGCCTGCCGCCGGCCTCGTCGCGCAGCCTGTGCAGCGGAGTTAGAACCCCCAGACACGATTGGCCGACTTGGCCGTGGCCGAAAGAAAGTCACCGCAGACTGCTTGGGGTCTGCGTCTGCGTCGCGGCTCCTTGGGGGCGGGCAGGAGGGCGGATGCTCTAGCCATCTGCCTGGTGGACTAGCGGGCCGGCCGCCAGTTGCATTGCGATTTTATTTCCTTTTCTTATGATTTTGTGGCTGCCGCTGTTTTTGTCGTCGTTGTTGTTGTTGTGTGCGCCCACAATTGTCGAAAGATTAGAGATGCTGTAATTCCATGGACGGCACCACCACGACAACCGCGCAGCCCCAACGACGATGATGCGGTTGGGATTTATCAGGTTTGCCGGAGACTGCAAGACGCTCGCTTGGTTTACACGAAGACAGCAATCAGCAC
The DNA here is from genome assembly GCA_037075105.1 of Lissocephala sabroskyi. Classification (NCBI taxonomy): domain Eukaryota; kingdom Metazoa; phylum Arthropoda; class Insecta; order Diptera; family Drosophilidae; genus Lissocephala; species Lissocephala sabroskyi. The sequence continues at coordinate 55,737 of JBAMCP010000253.1, forward strand.
AGAGCAGGGCTCCTTTCCGAGGGGGGGGACCCTGGAGTTTGCCATCTGCGCTGCCTAACAATGGCGGGCCGAGCTTGGTGTGTGCGTGTGTCGGGGTCGGGGTCCCATCTGGCAATGGCAGCTGGGGAATCGGCCGCCGCCAACGCCCCCCCGTTCCTATTCCCCTGGGTGGATTGCATAAGAAAAATATTTGTGCAATTTGATTTCGTAGAATTGCGAATTCGCTGGAATGAATTCTCCCAACCATCCAAGTCGCCTCTTATCCACCCGGGCGGCTGGTTGGCTTATGCGGCGGATTATGATTATGATGATATTGTGTACCCCCCACCCCCACGACTGTGTGTATGTGTGTGTGTGTGTTTTCGCCTTGTTTGCTGGTTTGTTAGTCGCTCGCTGCGATTATTGTTGAAATTCTATGCGGCCGTTGCGCGGAGTCATGACCAGGAAAACCCAGGGAAATTCTGCGGAAAGTCTGCCAGCGTGCGGCCTGCTGGCAACGGTGGCCAGCCAACCACTCGCCCAGCTCATTCGCCGCCAGATCAACATGCCCAGATTGTGTTTGCAATCATTACGGCCGCAATGATTGCCGGCCCGACGAAAGCTGCCTGCCGTCCGCTGCAGCGGGACTGGCTGACGATTTGTTTTGATTGGGTGGCGCACAATTTGTTAACCATCGGCGTGGCCATTAGGAAATAACCCAGCCTAACTGTGCTCCCCGTCCTGGTCCGACTTAAGCAAATGAATTTTTAATTAAAACGCCTGCCGGGCAGCCACGACAAGCCCATTAGCAGCAGCAGTTTTGTAAATGGGCTCCAGGAGCATTTCAAATTGCATTATTACAAATTTCGGTCAGGGCAGGTGGCCGGTGTCCGGCAAACGGTAGAAGAAACGGAAGGAAGGACGGCCTCACCGAAATCCTTGCCGAAAAAGTTGTTCTCTAAATTTTCTACACCCTCGTCAAAAGCGGCCACAAATCGCATGACTGCATGTGTGTGTGTGTAATTTAATGCAAGTGTAGGACCTTCAAGGTCCCCTGGCCCAGGCAACGGGAACGGCCGCGACAATTTACCCACGAGAGACAACCAACCGAAGTGCAATACACGCCCTGCGGCGGCGGCCAGCCCCGCGCACACGAAATGAAATGGAAAACGTGCGCAGGGGGCTCCCAGGGCAGGTTGGACACTCCACCAATGACAACAGCAACAACAAGAACAACAACAAGAGCACCATTAAGGCAACGGCAACGGCAACGGCAACGACGCCGATGACGGGCCGGCGCGGCGGGCAGGCTGGCTAGGAAAATGAGACGCTTATCTAAATCTTCATAGTTGGCTAAGCGCGGCCTTTTGCGCCTCCGCGCGGAGTTGGCCGGTTTTTGTGTCTTTTTGTAGTTATTTTTCGTTTTTTTTTTTGTTTTTTTTTTGTTTTTTTTTAATTGCAGCCGAAACGTGAGCGAAATGTAACCAAAAATGCAATTGTGGCCGGCAGCGGTGGACACTGCGGCCCGTTTTTTGGTCATTCCTTTGGCTGGTTAATCGCGCGCATTCGTGCAGCATTCCTTTGGCCAGGCAAACGGCGTCCCCGCTCCTTAATGAGCCCGTCTGGCTGGTGGGTACGAGCGCGTGAACTCAGCAGCGGCCCTCGGCTCGCCCGACCCTCCTACAACTTAGTTTTGTCATCGAAACGTGTAATTACCTCGGTTTGTGTCACTTTCGACCCGCCGAATACGCACATCCGTTGGCCTTCTAACTTCAAACTCGAGAAATGGGGATGCATTGCCGGCGATTGGGATCGGCCGGGCAGCAGCCTGGCTGGCCAAAAATTGCCAAGTCAATTACACGGACGAGTGGCCAGGAAAATGGCCAAGCAAATGACCAAATAAATAGCCAATCCGAGGCATAAATCCCAGCTGAGGAGCGCTCCGAGTGTCGCCCGGCGATAAACAAACATAAAAGTAAACGTCTCCGCCATCGTCCAGTCGAACTGGCACAATTCTTATTTATTTAGCCCCCCGAAGATGAGCCTGGGGATGTGGCGATTGAAAACTAACTGCCGGGTGGCTGGGCAGCCCTTTCACGGCCATCAAACGGGGAAATTGTATTTTATTGCCAGGGATTAGCCGGACAGAAGCCAAGCAGGAGCTCTTCATGCGCTCAACTGATAGCGGTCAGCTCGGGTCAGCGAAAAAGGGTTGGCTCACGTGTGCCAAGGATTTGCCTGCGAGTCGCATTCATTTCGATTTGATTCGATTTTTTACGGCGCATCGTAAACATTTTCCAAGCCCGCTCGCCCGCCCGCCCGTTCGCCGGTGCGAAATCAATTTTGTCATAACTTCTGGGGCGGCTCAGTCCTGATTGGCCGGCCAGCGGGGCTGTAATTATGGCTCAAGATTTATGCAACTGGGTGTTTATTTAAGAGGCCCCCAGGCCCGCCCCGGGCCGGCTGGTTGTGTCTTTTGGATACAAATTAATGCGCACAATTAATGCCGCGTTTAGATCGGTATCGGCCGGGGTGGTTAGTCGGCCTGCTAGTTGCTGGTTTTTGTTCTCTAAACTGCGAAATTAATTATAATTTATGGGCGCACATAAACCACACAGGCTCTCGGATTGCATAACTCGCGGGACAGTTGGACTGCTCATCTCCGAATCGGCTGGGCTGGGATTCGAATCAATTCCCACAATTGCAACCACTTGAAAGCGGCTTTGCGACACATTTGCTGGAGCGTTAAATCGGTCGGGAGAATCGCATTAGCCGCTGACTGACTGATTTGCCAGTTGAGGCGCAAAACGAGAAATTCATTAATCCCTCCCCGGCGCCTCGTCCTGTCCCTTGTTGGGCTGGGCTGCCGGGTCCTTGTTCTGTTTGCTTTTGGCATTTTTGTGGCGGCTTAACTGCCAGCGGTAATTAAATTTTACCTTTTTTTCTCCTCTCAGCATCGAAATCGATAGCTTCCCCCTGTGTGTGAGTGTGTGTGAGTTGTGCTGCCGCCTTGCACCTTGCAGTTCTGGCGGCACGCGCCCCAGCCGATCGCTGGGCATTTTTATTGCTTCATCCGCGGCCGCAGCAGGTGCATTAGCGGCTGTAATTCCAGAAATTCGAATTCACCAGTCCCCGAGCGGGACAAAGGAGCAGTCTTCACACCTCATCCAATTGCCCGGCCACCTGGCCACTGGCCACCCCCCACCCGCCGCGGACCAGGCCCAGCCAGCGCCTCTCTGATTGGTCAATAGGCGGGGCCGCTTCCAGTTGTCCGCATAAATTATGCCATCGTCTTAGATCCGCACTAGACACGCCGGTCGGTGGCATGGGATTGGTGCAGCAGCCTCTGCCTCTCTCTGTCGCTCTCTCGCGCGCTCCCTCTTTGGGGGCAGTGTAACCAGATCTGCAGGCAAGATTTGCCGAGAGCCAAGCCGGTTTGGGGAGTAGGCGCTCTCGGGCCGTTGGGATTTTGGAGCTGCGGCCGCTGAAATTAGCCGGCCGAGGGATCCGATGGGCCGTCCTGACATGTTTATTGCCGCCAGCAGATGCCACATGAATCCCGAATCTCAACTAGCAAACAATGACAGTTGCATTGAGGACAAAGCCGTTTCGGCCACAAATTCAATTAAAATCGACATTTGCCAGCGTCCGATCGCCGCCCGGCCAATCCATCAGGCTCTGGATTAGTTTCCAGGGCATGTTTATGGGCCAAGATTGTCCGTTGGTCTCGAAAAACTAAATTCAAAATGGAAAGTCGCCCCGCCAGCGAACCGAGTGCCGTCGACCTTTCCATATGCGCCCCTCTTAATTTAAGCCCAATTGGCGAATGGCAGGGAGATAAGCTGCCGCGATCACCCCTTCGGCTGTGGTGCTGCGGGGTGCGGGGAAGTGCATTCAACTCATTTGCATCAGCGATAAGAAAAGCAATTTGTTAAATATTGAAAGCGCCCAAATGCGAACAATAATGAAGAAGGAGGAAATCCCACCAATGCATGTGAGAATAATAACAGCCAAAAACCGCGCGCACACTCTTTTCGGCCCGAAATTAGTCCATTAAAGTGCCAGTCCTCCAAAGCCACCAACAGTTGCGAGAGTTCCTCCATTCTGCTCAACTGAACTCTCCGCATTTCCACTTTACAAAGGAAGCCAACAGTCGGAAGCGTTTCTTCTCGTCATCCAAAAACACCAACTACTTTCGACTCTTTCTTATTTCAGGAGGAGCGAATTTCCTTACCTCTTTTATCCTAAGAATTTACTTTTCAATCCACTTCCATTCTCATTTGATTCATCTCAGCTGAACTTTCCGCATTTCCACTTTACAAAGAAAGCCAACAGCCGGGAGAGTTTGTTCCCGTCATCCAGAAACTGACGACGGGATTTCCGTATCTCTTTTATTGTAAGAATCTACTTTCACTTTACTTCAATCCACCATTCTCACCACATTCAGCTCAACTGAACTCCGAATCTTTACTCCACAAAAGAGCCACAGCAGCCGGGAGAGTTTGTTCCTGTGATTCCAAAACTCCAACTACTTTCGACTTCTTTACTTCAGGAGAATTTATTTCAGGAGAAAGGGTTTTTTTTGGGCCTCTTAGATCCCCACAATCTGTGTTCATTTTGCACCAACTTATTTTATTCTATTTCCATTTTCTCCACATTAAACTCAACTAATCTCCGCTCATTTCTACCCCACACAGATAGCTAACAGTTGGGAGAGTTTGTTCCAGCTATCTTTAAACTCCAACTACTTTCGACTCGTTCTTATTTCAGGAGGAAGAGGTTTCCTTGCCTCTTTGATCTCCAGAATCTGCTTTTAGCTTACCCTGACTTATTTCTACCCATTCCCGTTCTAACAAATTTCATCACAACTCTCTGCCATTCCTGAGAAAGCCAACAGTTTTCTCCATTTTACTGCTTCTTGAGGACAGCTTACTCCCCTTACCGAAAACTCTAAAAACTTTCGCCTCTTTTAGGACTTGCTTAACTCTTTAATCTTCAGAATCAAATTTTCACTGACTTTTTTCATCCCATTCTTATTCTCACCACCTGAACTCATTTCCGCACTGAAATTTCATTTGGCGCTAATCGTCATCGTCTAAATTGTTCTGTTCCCAAAAAGAGTACCAACTTTTCGACTCTGTGGGGGTGTCTTTCATTGGTTTCATTGCTTTCGGACTGCATCGAGTTAAGGTAGCCTAAAGCAGCTTGATTAATTTTATGAGCGATCAGCCGTTAAGTTCAGCGCACATGAAGTCCGCGATGCTAATCTAGCATTAAGCATACGCCCCGTGCGCCGGCCACAACCCGCCCGAAAGGTAAATACTCATTAGCCACATTCTTCTTCTTGTGTTTATTCTTTATCAGCCGTTTTTTTCACAACTCGCTCACACATAGCCGGCGGCCGGGCAGCGCTCCACGCACCCCCCGATCTTGATGCAATTAAAGCAACAACAGCCAAAGGATGGCCGGCGCAGGGCCCCGGCATCTGCGGAAGCAACGATGATCAGTTGTCGGCGATTATGATTTTTATGGCGCGGCGAACACATCGACCCCCTGGGAACCCGTGGAGGACTCCGATGTGCCACCCCAAAGGGCAGCCAAGCGTTGACTGGCCGATGGACCGATGGCCGCCCGACCACCCGGCCGACTGGGCTGGCATTCATCGATCAGCGTGACAGCTGCTCGTCTGGGCAACGGGGCTGGTAAATTGACAGCCAAGCAGAGCTCAATTTGAATGCAAACCACAAAATTGGATAATTTCCCAGTGACAATCGGGAAGAGCCGAGAGCAAAAAGTTTCTCAGGGCGCACCGTCGGCCAGACAATCGCGTATTGTGAGGCGACAACGTTGATATGCAAAATAAATTTCACTTCCGAGTCCTGGCCAACCGCTGCCCAGGCCGCTCAGTGCTGGGACGCTGCGGTTGTTCTTGACTTGTTTTACATATGTCCGCACCTTTGTGGCAAGATGGAGCGGGAGAGATGGCGATCGTGGCTCACCCACCCAAGGGGCCGACTGGCCACAATGGGACCACAAATGGAACGCTTAAAAGGGCAAAACGCAGACGAAGCTGGGCCCCCCAGACCATTGTCATCGTAAATCCGCGGACCGCAGCCGCGACTCCCAGAAATCCATTTGAATTGATTGTGTGGCCCCGGCCACTGGCGCTGTGCGTCCCCGTGTATGTGTGTGTGTGTGTGTGTGTGTGTGGGAGGGGAAAGGACCACCAAAATGTTGCAATTAATTTTTGCACAATGCGCTTTGTTTTATTTTGGTTTGTCGTTGGTTTTTTCCCTGCCTTCGTCTTGCGCACCACGCGCCGCATTATGGCAGCCTCACCCGCTACTGTTTGGCCGGCTTAATTGCCATCCTGGCCAACGGTAGCCCCAACCAGCCACAGGGATCCCTCGATCCCTGCCCAGAGTATGTATCCGCGGCCTTTGATTTGCATATATTTCGGTTTTAATTAGTTAACAAGCTGCTTTTGTTTGTTGAGATTGCATGTTGGACCAGCAGACGCATATCGTAGATTCTGGTGGTGCTGGTGCTGCTGTCGCCCATCGACTGCACACTCGCGCACACACGAGACGCGCGCGATATGCAAAGAGAAGGAGCCCGGCCCGAGCAGGCGACCAAAGGACAAAGATTCATTGGCCGGGCCGGCAACACGGACGCTTAAAATCAAACACGATTCTTAGCAGTTCCCAATTCCCGGAAATCTCGTACGATATGTGTTTCACATTGGGCCAAGTGTTTGCCACATCGATGGCGGGGAACGGGAATGGGGACGAGGATCTTGAGGCAGGCGAACGGCGATTCAATTTTAGGCCAGTATCGTGCAAATGTTTCATTATTTTTAACCACATCTGTGGAGAGCTGGAGCGGGCCAAAGGTGCCCCCAGACATACCAATGGGAATTCCAAGATCTTGTCATCAATTAAAACCAAGCCGAGGAATCCGCCAATCAACTCGCACCTTGAGAACTTTATTAGCGCGCCTCGCCCCACCAGCTGCTCTAGGACAGCCACCCAGGGAAAAACAAATAACTCGATGATTGTCAATAGCGGATCTCTTACCAGGATAAGGACCTCGATAAATCACCTCAAATTGCTGGCCGGCCGAGGTGGAAATTATCGGCTGGATGGCGGGGCCCCCTTGGAGAATTTCAGCAGAATCGCCAAGGCGACAACCTTATTTGCATTTACCAGCTTGTCATAGGGTATTCCCCCCCTTCTGTCGAGCCAACTCTTTCTCTCCCCAGCTGGGGTTTTTTTTTGCTACCGCAACTCCCAAGCCAAAGGAACATGAAAATTTTCGAAGCTGCCAGTCGACTCCGCGGCCCCTTGGACTTTATGGCTGCTGGCAGGCGGGCTGGCCGTCCCGATCGTTTGGCTTATTGTTTCCGTTTTTGTTTTAGTGGCTGCTGCAGTTCCAGGAACTTTTCAGGTGGCTCGCCGTCTCCCAGGGACACACATTTGGTGGGCCGTCCTTCCCTGGGTGTCCACTTCAATTAAAATATATTTAGGCATCATTTCTGGCCTCCATAGGGCGGCTGTGGCCTTGACTGGGCCGGGAGGTCAGGCGGCGTTATCGGCGGGCTGGTGGATTTTGGCCAATTAAACGCCGAATCAATCAATTCGGTTATCTTTATGGCCAACACTCCTGGGCCGCCGCCCCAGCGGACTTTGCCATCACACATTTCTGACGGCTTTGGATCAAAGGAGTCACGCGGCCAAGACCCCCGCCGCATACAAATGACTGCCCCCTCCTCAAATCTTGCGAAAAAGATTGAAATTTCTGGCTTTCTGTTCTCTTTTGGGCAGGCTGTTAATGTCATTAAACAAACAGCGCAGGTCGCAAAAATCACTGGAAATTAAGCAGAACCAACGCGACGCAGGCAACGGCCATTGGCCGACGGCCGAGCTTCTCCGCCTGCCGCGCTTGGGGTCTACGCAAGTGCCCAAGTACACAAGCTCGTTTTGGGCAGGTTATGGTGGCAGTTTGGCTTGTGGCAGCGACTAGAAGCAAAGCCCAAGATTTCTATCAGCTTAATGTTAATTTTCAACATTTAAAAGCGTAATTAACTCAATTTGAAACCAGCGAGCAGCCAGCAGTCGACTCCCCAATACCCTGTAGATCTACTGAGTCCCCAAGCTCAAACTTCTGGACAGTTGGATCCTCCCGCCACATAGCTTTGATTTGGTGTAAAGAGCATTCGAATATTGAGAGGGAGGCAAACGAAAGACTTAAGCGACAAACCCGCTGGCTGGTGCTTTGAAGGGCCCGTGGAAGGAAGCAGGAAACTGCAGCGGACATGAGAAAATTTCAGCATGAGTCAGTCCTCCCGTCCAGCCACTCATTGAGTCGTCGTCCAGGCTCGTGCTCGCACACTCGACACGTATTCCTGGAAGCCTCTCCGAGAGCAGCGCCATGTCCGCGCCGCGCCGATTACAATTCACTGCACATTGCCTGCCCGTCCCCGCCGCCCCCTGGCCGGCTTGAGCGAGCTGACAACGCGCCTGATTACAAGTATTTATGTGTTCCACGGGCTCCGTGGCATCAATCATAGCTGCGAAGGGCTGATCGGTGATCTGGCCGGCCGGGCCAACTGGGTGGGCAGGCAGTGTCAGGCCAGTTTGGTGAGTGGGCCTATAAATTTCAATTATTTGTTAAACGTTTGGAATCGCTGATCATCTTCCATATTCAGGTAGCCGTCGCCTCTGTCAATTTGTGGTTATTTACGATCTTACTCGGCGAATGCCTCCAAATGCGTGTGTCTCGATTTCTAATGGGAAGCCTCGGGCCCCTTCCGCCCTCCCACTTCGATGCGTTTATTTAGATGTCGGGCAGGACAGACTGTGCGGCACTCGAAGGCGACGTCCAGTCCTTCGCCTTGGCCACATGTGAGGAGCTCCAGGAAAAAATAGGAAGATTTGCTATCCCAGAGTTGGCGAAATTACGGCAGGATCTGTTCTATCGTAAGGATAGAGCGGCTTTCGTGTTGATTGACTTTCCGGTTTTTCTCGGCTTGAAGAATCTTTGCTGGAATCTTTGCTCTGACGGAGCCGATCAGAGGATTACACAAAAAGTAAGAGTTTCTTTTGTTTTAATTGCTGTAATTTCTGTTGTTGTTGTTATTTCTGTAATCTTGTTTTTGGTTGCTATCGCTGTACCTCGTTTAAGCAAAAATCAAAAGGAGATCGACAAATTCCAAGGATTTAAATATGTTCAGAAAACATTAGAAACTGCAACAAAGCGCTAAGATGGCACCATCTATGTGTAAACAGCTGAAACTGAACCTGCGTGGCTGTCGGAAAAGGTCTTGCTGCTATGAACTTCTTGCAGTTGGTCTGCAAGCTTATAGGCAACCCTGCAAGATTAGGGCTGCATTTTTGCCGATTAGCAGGGTTGCTTATTAAAATTGCGCCGATAGGCAGGGTAGCTTATGTTTAATCGATTTGTTATAACCGATAAACGAAAGGCAGGGTTACATATTTTCAATCTCATCGATTTAACAGACAAGCAGATAAACCGGGCTGCTTTTTTAATTTATAGCACTTATTGTTGTTGTAATTTGTTTTTATTGTTACTGCCGTGGTTTTGAAAATTTCCACCTCCTGCTGATTTCTGTTTGCCTGGTACTTTTCAAACTTTTGGGGGTAGGTTTTCAGTTTTCTTCAAAGTCAATTTATAGTCAAACCAGGCCATCAAGAGCAACAACAGCCACACCAATAATAGAGGCTTGATGTATATTTACAACAACAACAATTACAACAGCAACAACAAAGATTTAAATATTTTCAAAATGCATTAGAAACTGCAACAAAGGTAAGAGTGGCGCCATCTATGTCTGATCAGCTGAAACTGAGCCTACATGGCTCTTGGAAAAGTTCTAGCTGCTTCGAAATTGCAGGTGGACAAAGTCTCAATGCTTTGCACAAAATGCAACCCTGCATTTGGCGATCAGCTGGTCAGCCGATTATCGATTAGCAGGGTTGCTTATTTTAAGTCAAAATGCGACCTTGTCCACATGGCAGCTAGAGTTTGTCCAGAAGTTTATAGTTGGCGCCAGTAATATGAATTTTATTGCCATTTATAAACGAACATCGGACCATACCAACCCCCAAAATTTGCAAAAAATTTAAATGCCTATATCTCGAGAACCAAGCAAGCGAGGTCAAAGGTCAAATATGTTTTGGAAAGGTCAAAAGTTTAGCTACAGTTTCCAACTAACAGAATTCGCCTAACTGTAGCCATAAGGCGAGAATCGATTATTGGCGATTAAGGACGAAGGACATGAGCTACGCATGCGAAAAGGACCTCATATGAAGAATAACGCTAAGCAGGACCTACAGAAACCATCCGTTTTAAAATCAGTTCAGCGGTTCTCGAGAAAATCTAATTTGAAGAAAATGCCAATTTTTGATTGCTCATATCTCGGTAACCGCTTGACCTTTTCAAAAAGTAATAATGCACAATTAAAGCTTACCCTCTGACCTTTCTAAAAGATGTACATGACCTTTGACCTACGGTGCTTAGTTACTGAG
>JBAMCP010000254.1:0-10535 GCA_037075105.1 Lissocephala sabroskyi
TTTCGTGGAATTGAATTCAATGGAATTTTTTAAATTTCATGAACCCAAACGTAGGCCAGAATATGTAAGGTCGCCAGGGGGAATTTTCTAGATGATTTTCCTTAACACCAGGATGGGGGTAACTATTTAACTTTTTACTTTATCCAACAGAGAAAGAGTATTAAAGAAAGTAAATAAATATTAGGATTTCTTCCACTTTTTAATGGAATCAAAGACTGAGAAAAGAGACTTTATATATTTTTAATGTAATAAATAAATCAATAAATAAAAGTCAAAGACTGAGAAAGAAGAAATTCTATTTTTTTAGTGCATTTAATAAATCATTAAACAAAATTACACTGTTGAGTTTTATTATTTAAAATTGGTCCGCTTTGGAAAGTTCCGTAACTCAGACCGCAGAAATAACCTGTTCAATATTCTTTATAATTTATGTTGCCTAACCCTATAAATTTGTGGGAATCAAATGATATTTTTTTTGTGAGTCCCCAATTGTTTATGTTTTGCTGTGAAAAGAAGAAGCGTCGAGCGATAAGAGATCGTGAGGGGAGATAAGCAAGTTGGCTGGCTGGCTGAAAATAGTCTGAGACTACGGGTCGCCAGTTGGAGGCCGATCGCTGGAGCTGGGCGATAAGCCAACGACGCAGACGCGGCGACAGTTAACTGTTCTCACGGATTTGGGGCCACGACAGCAACAGCAACAAAAGAAGAAACGAAGAGAAAAAGAGAAAAATCAAATCAAAGCTCATTCTTTTATTTTGTGTCTTTAATTTGTTCGACTTCTCTCTTCGTTTTGGTTTCATTGTTCCTTTTAATAGAATTTAAATGCTGTTGTCATAAAATTGAATTAATAGACAAGAGAGGATTTGCGGGTGTTAAAATTCGTTTCCCCGAGCGAAATAAATTATGGAATCTGCGCAGATTTGAGGTGCGAAAATAAAATGCTGACTGTCACGACGGCCGAGCTTAATTTCCATATGCGGGCGGCCTTTAATTATTTGATTGAAATCTACAAAAAAAAAAAAAACAACAAACTACCGTTATGAATATTTATACACCCGCCCCAAAGAATCGATGAAACGCGCACCCGCCAGGAAATTGATTGATTTTGATTCACTTAGAAATTGAAAAAGTTTCTCCGACGATGGTTTGATTTTGGCACGTTTATCTTTTAATACAATCAGTCATTAATGCTAAACACACACACACCAAAGATTTGGGGAGTAATGAAAAAGTTTTTTAATGCGCGCCCATTAATTTTTGATATGCAGCGCAGTTAATACAGCATTAATTAATTTATGTTCTGAAAATTAATTACACCCACCCAAACACACACATAAGCACCGGCAAACCAGCACCCGCGGATTTATAACTTTATCATTTGCGGCGCGACTAACCGCGAAGGACCCATCGAAGGATCCCGTTGTCAGCAGCGCGACATTACAAATTCAATTTCCTCCCCTGATTTGGGAGGCGCGGCCCCGTCCGACTTTAAGCTCATTTAAATATTGTTTACTTTGTCCACGAAACTGGCCATCGACGGCCTCCCACAGTTGACACACTAAGTGGCTTAATCTGGCCAAATGGTGGACGACCAGCGGAGCCCCGACATTTCGGCCCGGGCAGCAGGACACGCCCCGATGGCTTGAGGTTTTTCGCCCGGGCAACGGCGGCTGCTTTGGGCTTTTTTTAGCTCGCTCATTTGCGGTCGGTCCAGTGGCTGCCCGGCCGTCTGTCCGTCTTCTACAAATATTTTCGTATTTCCGGAAACCCCATATGGCTTTTATTTTTATGGCTTAACGGCGGGGGGCCCACGTTTCGACTTGAATTTGGCTTGAAACTTTGATGGCCAAAACGACCGCAAAGCCATAATCAATTAGTTTGATTTCACTGAACGTGCGTGGGGGGAGGGGGAGGGACTGAAAAACACATGCAGTTTATTTTTTAAGTGCCAACTGCCCGACGGAAGCCACACAGCCACCGCCACCACCAGCGTGAAGTGGGCCAAGGCACGTCCGAGGCTGGCTGGCCCGGCCGTCTCCTTGGCCGCAGCGGTTGCAGTCGAAACGGAAACGAAATAAGGTTAAAAGCCACTTAGGACTCGTGCAACTTAATGTGGCACATAACTCAAGTGAGTCACATGTTTTATGGTCCACAATACAAAATTGCCAGCCGGCTAAGCCAAAGAAAGTCCACAGGATGTGCGGAATTGCGCGGCTAAAAACCTCCGCCGCAGGCATTAGCAACGGTTTAATTTCTTGCCAGCGTCCATCGATTGAAAAGGGCAACGGGAAAAATTAACATTGAAATTACAGGCCCGCCACGCCCCATAAGGGCAGTCGGAGCGGGGCGGCCGGGCCGTAATCCCTGAGGCGTGCTATTCAAAACTGCCAGCCAGGGCCAACTTTTAGTTGCACGTATCACCCACACACACACACGCACACACGCTGGTTGTTGTGTATTTGTATGCGATTAGCGTTGAACCGCCGGGCCGGCGTTGTCTAGTCCTTTGTGCAGCTGCCTTGGGTTTTATATATTTGCAAAACGTGATGTACGATGTTAATGACGAAGGACGATGGGGGGAGGACCTCAGACAACGTCTCCAGGCAATCCCTTTCAGCTGGCGGGGCTCATCAACGTCCTCATTGTCATTGCCATTATCAACGACATCAAGGGGGCCGAGGGTGGGGGCCAAGTCAATTTCAGTGGCTTAGCGATTTTACTGGCGCTCAGCCGCCCACAGGGCGTATGATTAACCTTTAATGCAGCATCAAATCCGCTTGTGGGGGAGGCGGCAGAGGCGTTGGCTTGGCCACACCTCGCCCAGAAATTAATGAAGCCAGCTGACCAACCAATGCTCATTAATAACTGTCCATATGCGTGGGGAGCTTTGTCTCAAAGGACTTACAGCGAATTGACGGCTTTGAATTAACTGCCATTTGTGGTGAGTTTGATTTTGGTCCATCGATTGGCAGCCATTGGGTTTTTTGCCGGCTCGGTGACATTTCGAAATTAGGACATCATTAGCCACTGTCGAAGCGTCCTGATAAATGGACCCCCGTGGCCTGCCGGTCGTCTTTAAATTAATTGCCATTCAAATGGCCAACCAGCCAATCGCTGCGGCCTATTAAAAGCCCATAGATCTTGCCAGCGACTCGAGGATTCGACGATTAAACGCAAATTGCCCGACCCTCAAAGCAAATCAATAAATCGATAGATTTATATTTAGTTGCTGGCCTGTCAGCGTTTTTCAGACTCGCAATTAGAAGTCCTGTCCCTCCAAGTCCTGCATTGATGGCAAACAAAATGCACCGCACTTCCGGGGCAACATGTCCTGCGACAGGGAGAGGATGTAAGCTGCCGTTGGCCAGCTCGTTCGTCTTGTTGTGAAATGCAAATGAGCAGAAAATTCCTTCACTCGCACTTGGCAGCGTTTGTCTCCTTCCGGTCGGAGTGCATCGACGGCCGCATTGATTTCCATGTCGCAGGACAAGTGAATGCAAATCCGTTTTGGCCAAGGTAAGGGAGATTTGGCAAAACTTTGGCCATCCATTGTTTCCGCTGCAGTTGTGGCAGCTGACGTTGAGGCGCCTCGGGCTGTTGGTGACACTTCAATAAAAGCAAACTCAATGCGGACTGGCTTTTAATTTGGCGTTCGTTGCAGCTGGCGACCTCCGCCGAGTCATTTGTTATGTTGGCTGCCCGACCCGCAAATGCAATTTGGAAATGGCAAAATGCTGACCCCACACGCGGCTGTATCCCCAAGGACCGGCGGGCAGACCTGGCGTGGGTTTTTAGTTTTATTAAAAAAGGAAAATCCCTGCCGTTTGCACCTCGCCGCCGCACGTCCTGGCGTGAAATAAATTGCGTTTAAGCGGCGAGGGTCAGTTGCAGCACCGCAATTCTCAAATGCAATAAATAAGAATTCCAGAATACGCAGGGCACGCAGCCCACGCAGTCCACGCGGCGTATGATGAATCCGGCTCCCTGGGCATTGAATGGACGGCGGCTGGAAAGTTTGGCTGTGAAATTGCCGGCCATTAAATATTTTCAAACCATTTGCAGAGCCCGCTGAAAAAGTCCTGATAATCAACATTCAAATGGAAAACGATTCGACTGTTCGCTGTTTTCTCGGCGAAAGTCCACCCAGTCTGTAATTAGGAGGCCGAGTTTGCCACTCTATTTGGATTTCGCCTCATTGAGTCTAATGGCGGGCGGGCAAAGGTCATTGGGTCGCATGCTCAAACGCTTCGCGTTTATGGACTCCCGCGATTGACAAGCCATAAACGAAAGGATATTAAGTCGGATCCACGCACGCCAAGCATAATTCATAAGTGGCGCGGCACCCAAACTCCACAGTAGGTGAGCAATCAAACAGACAATAAACCCAGAAAAGTGCAATCAAAACGAACCGTAATCTCGGCGATAAGTGCGAAAACGTGTCACGCGGCAGGACACGCCCCCCACGCCGCCCAGCACGGAATCGAATGATTGTAATAAATGCAAAAGCCAAGTTCCCTATCGTCAGATCCATCGCCGCAACAGTTGACTGCGTTCGGGGCCCCAGGAGACGGAGGTTCTCCTTTTTTATGGCCATCGGGGGTTTTGTTTATTTGTTTATCTTTGGCTGGTAAGCGACACGTAGCCGCAGGTAGCTAAACAGGCCAAAACTTTTGGATTCAG
Source organism: Lissocephala sabroskyi (assembly GCA_037075105.1). Lineage (NCBI taxonomy): Eukaryota > Metazoa > Arthropoda > Insecta > Diptera > Drosophilidae > Lissocephala > Lissocephala sabroskyi. The sequence continues at coordinate 4,681 of JBAMCP010000254.1, forward strand.
CGCCAACTATTCGTGTCGGAAAAGTTGCGGCTTTCTAGGAATTTAAGGTGGGCGGGGGGCAGCCCCACAGCCTGCGTCGTCACACTCGAGGAGGCGACTCAAATTTCCATAATGTCTGCCAGGCGATCGATTTTCGAGAAATCTCCCCCAAGAATGATGGGCCACTACACATGTTTGCGGGGGTCTGTGTGTGCTGGGGAGAAGGATGAAATTTCTATAAAAAAAATGCGGCCCTTGGCAGCTCGAACTTGGCCAAAAACGGAGCCTGACAAGTTGAGCGTGCGTAATGAGCCGAAAGTGGGCGGAGGGCGGGCGCGTCCCGCGATTTGGAGCCCCACTTAGCCAGGAACATTAACATAAAAATGCGTTTGTAATGGCCAAAGTGCCTGGGCGCAGCTGAAAGGATTCAAATGTCTGCGGCAAATGAAACCGTCTTTCCTCCACCCCGGTCCCCTCTCCTGAGAAGGAAGTGATGCGTGTTGGCTGTGACAAAACGCAGGCTGATTGCCGGAAGCTGAGCCCCGCGAAATGAAGATTGATGAGTGTTCCTTTCATCCTGGCAAGGAATTGCCTGTCGCCGCGACGCGTGTATCATCCCGCTGACACTTTCCAAAAGCTAATAAGCCGCAAAATATGTGACAAAAAAAAACATCCTTGCTACGTGTCGAACGCTTCGATAAAATTTGCATTCAGCCAGCTAAACGCTCGATTACTCCCGCCCGCTAACGGGACAGCCGGAGCCCAGCACGGCCACATATGCCAGCGGACAGTAAATCAAATTTACAGCTCTACAAAATTTAATGACACCGACAAGGCCGGCGGACCAGGCCGGCTGTTTAGGCCTGGCCAGCAAGTTGCTCTGGTCAGCGTCATGGGATTTTATGATGAAATCTGAGGCTCCATAAATAACAGTACGGGGGGCGGTAGTTGCAGGCATTTTGACTTCATGTCCAAACAAACAAAACCACCAACAACAACAGCAACAGCAACAACGGCAACAATAACAAGCCGGGCCAGCAAGTCAACAGCAGGCGCACCAAAACCAAAAAAAAACCCATTAGCAGTGAGTTTTTGGCAACGCCACCGCCACTGTCTCTGCTGTCGGCTGTCGGCCGTCTGCTGTCATATGAGAAAGCGACAGTCCTTTTGCAACCCGCCCACGTCGACTGGAGAGGACCCAGAGTTCCTGGCCGGACGAGGGGCGCATGGAGCGCGTCATTTTTGCGGTCGTGCTGTAAAACATTTTACAGGCAAATCGATATTTGGTCTAAAGTGCCAAAAGCACGCACCAGACAAACGGACAGATGCGCAGGCAGGCAGCTGGACAGACGGCAGGCAGGCAGGCAGTCAGCCCAGTCGAGTGGCAGTCAGTCAGTGGGGCCGACAGGCAGCCCCTCCCCCCACTCCACACTTACAATGGCGATAACAATAACAAGGACTCCCCCACAACAATAACAAGCACCGCACAGTGGGCCGGAAAAATGAGAAACAATTAAAAAACTTGCTCTCTAATTTCTTCCAAGCCTAAGAGACGTTTTTTGGAATTTCTTGGCTAAGTTGGTGTCTTAAGCAGCCTTTAAAATATAAAAGGTATCAAGACAATTAATTGGGTAGCTGGAAATCAAAGACAAAGAAAGCAGGTGAGCTAAAAAAGTTGCAGAGATGGTAAAAAAATCAATGGAGACACAAAGAATGATTGATAAATAAGAAATTAATGAATTTAGAAGACCAAGCGCAAATTTCTTTATGATCGGAGAGTAGGAAGAAGCAATTGATTAAGCTCGAAACTTTTCAGAAATTAACCCTTGAAATCAAACAGAAAATCCTTGAAATTAAGACACTTTCTTAAGATTAAAGCAGCCATTTGGACCAAGCAATATATAATAATTAAGATGGAGTTTGAAGCCTTAAAAAAATGCTTCAACCCACCAGCAAAGTTTCTGTCCTAAGTAAAATTAATCAAGCAAAATGAAGGCCTATTAATTTGAATTATATTTCCCCAACCTACAGTCCCACTACAGTCATTTCACGCTGTAAATTTCTAACGAGCGCTTTGGGTTTAGAAGCCAGGGTTGCCATTGCCACTCCCGCATAACAAATATTAATAATTAAATATTTATTTAAATTTAGAGCTTTCAAGGCTCTGCTGTCGAGCAACTTGGCGATCACTCTCCACTGTCTTGGATATCTTCAATTCGTCAAGACTTAAGCAGATTTTTTTTTCTCCTTTCAACCACTGTGCACGGCGGGTTTGCGAGCGCTGACCAGGGCCAGCGGCTGGGCCGAGTTAATGTGGCAGCCACCGCCAATGCCGCCATAAAGCTATCTCCTCAATTTCATCTTGTCGCCGTTGAACTGCCGCGAACTCTCAGGACTCGGCCAGGCTCACATCAAAGTAAACCGATTGCCAATGTCGCCAGCGTTGAAGTCGCCGTGGCCGCAGGTCCCAAACAAAGCCAGTGAATAATTCAAATTTACTCAATGGCTGGCGGGCTTGGACTTGGCTAACTGGTTGGCAGCTGTCAAGGCCAAATGGCTTTAAAGTGAAAACTTTAAGTCGCTGCGATTTGTCAGAAGCTCGACGGCACCGCGGCTCCTCAGCGGGAGCCTTGGGCGGCCCCAAATTAATGAGCTTCATTTAGAGATTGATGCGAAGTAATTATACGCCAGCCAGCACGGAAAGCACTTAACGCACTGATTCTGATTAAGTGCAAGCAAACACGATTCCTTTGCCGGTCCTTCGACTCGGAAGTTGGAGCTTTAAAGTCGCCGCTGCCGCGGGGGCAAACCGCAGGCCGCAACTCTGTCAATAATGTCGGCCATCATTCATGGCCAGCGGGCAGGGAGACGCCTTCGTCACGCACGGCCGGCCAGCTGCTTGGAGGACATTGGAAAAACTTCAAGTGCAAGGCGATTGACAAGAGGCCAAACGGCCGCACGGACGGATCGATTGCATTGTCATTTCGGTGTGTGTGACTCAAGTGGCGGGGGCCGGTTGGCGGTCGGACAAGTGAAGGATAATGAGTTTGATTTGCGCCAATGCTTTGATTGCTCTTGTCGTCACTTGGTCCGTCGGGGCTGACTGGGCCAACAGTTTGTTTGACTGGCTTGGCTTCCAACCAACTAACTGCAATGTAATTAAAGACGTGTCATTGGCAGCAAATCGATGCTGAGGCCGAGCAGCCAGCAGCCGACAGCCTTCAGAGACAGCCCGTTATCTGCGGCTTACATAATCGAAAAAGTTTGCCGGCCGCCTCCGAAAAGGTGAACAAAAACGGCCCTTAAGTGGCCCCGAAAAGTAGGGAATGCAAATTGAAAATCATAAATCATCGCCAGCCGAGTGGAAGGCGCAAGAAAAGGCGATGCCTGAGGTCCTTAAAGGCTTACTAGAGCCCACTTTTCAGGCCTAATCCAAATGAAATAATTAAGGCAGCCAGGAAATTAGAATGATGTCATGAGGGCGGGCCAGACTCTCCCCCGAATGGGGGAAATGGAACTGAAACTCACACACGCAGTGGGCGTGGCACTGCCTCCATATCAATAACTTAATTAAGATGAATTTAGTAGAAGGCCTCACGCACGTGCCGGACATCCGCGCACTGCAGTTCAGCTCCCAAAAAGGCGCTCCTCCAGCTCCCGAAGTCCTGCCATTGCCGCTCTCATTACGTGGGCTGTTTGTTTATTTGCCAACAACGACAACATCGACGGACACGTAGGCACACAAACACTGAATTAATTTATATAAGAGAAGGTCTGCTGTGCGAGTCTGCGGCAAGGATCTGCGGCAGGGGCGTGTTTATGCGTGTCCAATGTGAAAAATGGATAATTTGTTAATTGCGGTCGCGACCGCACCAGCCAAATGCGCATAATTTATGTATTTTAGTTATTAATTAAGTGCGGGTCACTGTCGTCTCTTAATTTGTTTGCTCTTTGCAACACAAAGCGGCCAGCCGGCGGACGTTGGTCAGTGATTTGTGGCCGACAATCGCCCGTTGGCAGGGACCTCAATTTGCGGCTCAGTTGCCGGAACGAATCGGCGGCGGTTTCAATTAGTTTCTCAACGCTACTTACTTGATCTTCTCCCATATCTCCTCGCCGAAATGCTTGAGGACCAGCAGCTCCAAAGCGTAATTAACAAAGCCGTACTGCAAAAAAAGAGAGCAGGAAAACGTCAGAAAGCAAAACAAAAGGCCATAGGATAAAAAGGAAGCTCAACTGACTGCGAGCCATAAATATTGATTAGGGGGCGGCACAAAATTCCCGCCCATGATTATTTTGAATTTGAAAATTCTTCTTGAACGACGGCCATTGGGACTCGGACTTTTATGGGCCATGAACATAAAACTGGCACCAAATTAAAGGCACGCACATTTTAATTACATTCGCTGGCGTTAAGTGAAAATACCGACCCACAAAAAAGGGAGCCAAAAAAAGAGGACAAACCGTCGCCCGTGACGAAGGCTCGAGATAAATTTGAAATATGTGAAATCAATAACGATTGCGCATTCTCATTTCTTTTCAATGTATCCAAGAGCAATCAATTTGATTTGTTAGAGGAAATCAGGCCCGCCCACTCGCGCCGCATAGACGAGCGGACGCATGGACGGAGGCGCAGGCACACAATCAATCGCTTCCGCCGGAAGTAATACCAAACAAGCAAAAATGCTCGAAATCTACATTTACATACATTACGCATACGTCTAGTGGCCCAGGCGAAACTCTACCTGGTTTTTTATCCTGCCGGCATTTGCTGCTTATTGCCATTGTTAGCAGACGGTCGTCCCGGCTCCGCAACAAACGCCCTCAGCAGGATGAAAAATCACTAAATCATCTTTCTGAGTACTTCAATAACCTTAGAAGTATTGACGAGAGGGAAGGCGATTGCGTTGTATCTCTTTTCAAAGTTGATTTGCCACAATTGTCCGGACTGGACGGGCAGTTGATTTGGCAATTCACTTACAGTTGAGAATCCCTTTTAGCGGATGATATCTCGACAGCTAACCGATCCTTTTTTATATATTTCAATCAAACAGCGTTTTTAATATGCGGAGAAGTTGGTAACACTGAAAATCAGGCTGACTTCTGTGTGGAACGAGTTCATAGGGTTCGGCTGTCGTAAAGTTGGTTAAGAATCAATAAATTATAAACAGTCCTACAGGGAGAATATATTTGATGAACTAAATCATCATTTAAGATATAAAGCAGAACCATATTTGGGTATTTTAAAGATCAGGTTCTTAATGACTAATTCAGTTCCAAGTCTTTTTGGTATTTTCGGTGGTTTTTCAAATATTCCCAAGGCAAACAGAAATAGAAATTATTTCTGTAATAAATTATTTTCTGAAGGCTTCTTAATGAAATCTAACAGATTGAATTTAGAGGGTGGGAAATCAAAAAACTTTAAATAACACACACAGAAACCTCGAGGAAAAAGAGATCATCGGATCATTGGCCATTTTTAAAGCATCTCATTTCTGCAAGGAACACTGGGACTTTAATAAAGTATTCTACCTCCTCTGGGAACTCTGCCGCTAAAAAGCTAGACAGCTAAGAATAGGTTTCTATAAAACCAACATTAGTTTTATATTTATCCTCAGAATTTGAGGAAACGTTTCACAAACGAACTTCCAATTCTCCAGTTTTCTGGGCCTCATCATTGGGGAATATTTAAATTATTTTTCAAGCCAGAAACCCACAAATGAATTGGGCTAAATTGAAAGCCATTAAAAGCCGCTAATTGTTCATTGTTTTCTCTCACCAAAGAGCATTTACTCTTCGGTGTTTTAATGCCAAGTTCGGTACATTTTACTTACCATTTTGTGGATGTTGGGTTTGTGTTTCTCCGGCTCGCTGAA
>JBAMCP010000254.1:10635-69671 GCA_037075105.1 Lissocephala sabroskyi
GTGTTTTAATGCCAAGTTCGGTACATTTTACTTACCATTTTGTGGATGTTGGGTTTGTGTTTCTCCGGCTCGCTGAATCAAATGGACGAATTCGTTTTGCTTTTATTTCCGATTTGGCTATTTGCACTTTTAAAAAGTTATCGCATCCCACATCACTGCCAAGTGAGCGGAACTGGATGCAGTTTCAATCTTTATGATTTTGTTGTTTTGGGTTGTTTCCTGATGCGGTTGTCGGTTTTGCGGGCGTGCCGGGCGGCAGATGATTTATTTCATTTCCACCGGGTAATTTCATAAGCCGGACGACCACTTGAAAAATAACCAAAAAACTAATGAAATTAAAAACGATTTGCATTTGCCAAACTCCAAAACAATTCGCATACAAAATATGCTCGTGTGGGAGATGCAAATTTCAAGCTCAGGCTACAGGTGAGTCAAGGATCCCTCGTCCGTCTATTGATGGAAATCAAAAATGCCACAAAGGAAATGAATTTTTCATGAACTTCCACTGGCCCAGCTCGAAAATCGGCTTTTCTTTCTGGTTCTTTTCTCGCTTCGGCTGGTCTGCCGCACTCCTCGGGTCGGCTTTGTTTCCTTTTTCCTTTGACGGCCCGAGGAATTAGTGAATTTGGTGGAACAAGCCGCTCGCCCGGTTGCTGCTTTTTAAGGTATTTTAATCAAAAATTTAAATGAAGTCACACGGACCGTGAAGCGGGGCCGCCGCAAATGTTGCATGCCGCATGCAACATGTGCCCGGGCCACTGTGTGTGCCATCATCTGGGTCACAGCGAGTGCGTGCGAACGGCAACAACGTCGGCCAGGGTGAGCACTTTGTTGCCCCAAGTGGTTAATTACACACACACACACACACACACCAACGACAGAGAGAGGGGCAGAGAGCTCGTTGGGCAAATCGGTGCGGCATGCCAAGTGGCAGTGCAAATTTATGCACCTTGCAACCGGCTGCCTGGGTGAGTTGCCTGCCAATTAAATCAGCCGACGAGCCACGCGGGCCCTCAAGGGAAGCCGAGGATGCAATTGTGATTCTTCGGCTTGAGTTGCTGGGTTTGTTGGCAAATGAGGGAATCGCCTGACCGAACCCACAACAGCAACAAACTCATCGCCTTAAACGGCCAGGACGAGGACGAGGAATGCCAAGCGAAAAGGCCACAAATTTTTCACAAACTTTCGGGAGCCAGTCTCGCCCGGTATGTGTGTGTGTGTGTGTGTGTGTGTGAGGGGCAGGAGTTGGGAGGTGTGTGTTGCCTTCTTAAAGCTTTTCTTATAAAAGTGAAAATCGATTTTCCTGCGGCTCCACACAGTGGCATTTTTTTTGTGTTTTTCTTTTGTTCCGCCAAAGGTGGCAATGATGAGGGAGCTCCTCCCTCTCCTGGCAGCTGGGCTCCTGGGCTGCTGGGCTGCCAGGTGCTACTGGCGGGCCGGGCGTGGCATTGTTTCGCTTATCACCGGCTTGGCATTTTGGGGCGTATAAATCACGCGGCTTCGCCAATGGCCCGGGGAATGGCTGGCGATTCCGATTCAAAGCATTTTAATTATGGCACAAATGGTCCTTGTGCTATTTTCAACGCCGCCCCCAACGGAAGTGTAAATAACCGATGAGGCCCTTCAATGTTTACAGATTGTTTAGGGAAGCCAAAAGGACTGCCGACCGCCATCACCAGCGCCTGCCTTGTTTATGGATCAATTTACCCCAATTGATGGCGTTTTGAGGCTGACGCCCTGGACGATACCAGAAATTGGGCCACCCGCGTGCGCTCTGCCCAAAAAAAGAAGAGGAAAGTCAAACAGAAACGTGTCCTGGGGAATGGGAGTACAAAATGTTCGACTGTCACGCGCTCGGTAATTGCGACAAAATGGCCGAGGCAATAAAACTAAAAAGTAAATGAAATGTAATGTGCATGTCAATCCGGACAGACGGACAGTCCGACAGATGGACAGAAACTGGAAATTGTCTGTCAATTTAACGCTAAACTGACACTAACTGAGTTAATGATGAGTCCCTGGCAGGACACGAGCACGTAAACCAGGCGAGTTGAACCGGGGAAACTCCAGCAATTTCGGAGCCAATTGTGTAAGTTTTCGGGGAACATTTATCAAGGCTCTAATGGAGGCAACCGAACAAGGAGGCCGCATGCAAAAAAACACAGAAAATAAAAAAGGAAACACAGAAATAAGGAAAACAGCGAATGGCCCGAAATGTCTAATAAACTTTGACATATTGAGGGAAATATTTTTCGGTGTTGGATGGAATTTGGTGCAAACGACCCGGCGACACACACACACACTCGCAAACACAACCATTCATAAGTTATGACCGGTGGGCTGGGGGAAGTCGAAATGGGCATGAAAATAAATTAAAGCGAAACGTTTCTTTTTTGTATTTTTGAGCTCCCCGCGTTGCGCATACGCCGCGTGGCCGCTAGCTGATTCCCTGTGTGTTGTTCGGTGATATCGCGATTCTTTGTTTGTTTTCGACTCTTACGATTTGTTGTTGTGCCGCTGGGGTGTGTGATTTATTTGAATTTTGTTTAACTTTCACTTCAACCGTCAGCCGTCAGCCGACTCCGCCTGTCCGACTGACCCACTCGAAAGTAACTTTCACTCTTGTTGACACTGGCGGCGGCGGCGGCGGCGGGTGGAGTCTGTGGGCCGTGAATGCGCCTGTGTGAGCGATAAGAAAAACGCGCGCGTTTTCAAGTCGCCTCTGGGCAGGCACCGAGTTCGCTAGACGGAGGCAACAAATCGCTTGGGAGGCCAGTGAACGACTGAATCGGCAATGCCGTGTGCACGGCGTATTAAGGCGGCCAGGACTGGCAGGACTGCAAAAGCTGAGCCGAAGGCGAGCTTCTTGCTCTCTCTGCAAGGCTCTCTGGTGCCAACCAAATTGAGCCATAGATGGCGCTGTGCGTAGCTCGAAATTGAATTTGAAAAACACAAAAGATTTGCCCTGTCCACTGGCCAGTAATTTATTATGGTGTTTATTTATTTCTCCACGTTTTCCACTGTGCACCCGCCAATCCCTCTCCTTGCCCCGTATACGCACAATTTACCTCCAACCATAACTATAGACTGGGCTGGATGGTCGGCCACGGTTTCTGTTTGGGGGCACCCATAAATATCATTCAACCATGACTAGGAATTGTGCTAACAATCGTGTTGCCTGTCGGCAACGGGGTCCGCCTGGCAGGTTGTGCGACTTTTTTTTCGGGGACAGTGACAATTCCTTTCGCCAAATAAATTAGATCCACTTGCATTACAATTGTCGTTATGTACAGTAATTGAAATTGAATGGCAGCTGGCACTGGAGCCCATCGATACGTGGGAGGGAGGCCGCTCCAGATGGCTGTTCCAGGACGATTTATGGGCGCCGAAAGCGCGGGACGGGGGGCCCTGGATAAAATGCGAAATTCGTTTTCACGGCGGCTTTTCTGCTTCTGCTTTGAATGCCAATGCCTTCTGCCTGAGTTGAACGCCATAAATACACTTATTATTTTTCAATTTTCCCTACAAAAACACAATTAAGCGAAGCGTCGATGCGACGGTTTGCTCCCCCGACAGCCGTCGATTTTAATGAACGTGCGTGTCGTGCGCTTTTTAATTTTTGCCTTTATTCCCGGACTGCTGCATCCGCCGTGCAGCATCCGCCAGCCAGCCAGCCATTCTCCGTGTCCGATAAATGTCAACATGCTGCCGGCGGACCAAAAGGCAGCCGGTCCACGGAGCTGACGCTGACAAGCTAACAATCCCGTTGACACTGCGACACGGCGAAGGTGGCGAAACGCCACCCACAGAAGGTTGACCAGCCCGAGGGCTTTCATAAACGCAAACCTCTAAACTGCGGGCCGGGCCAGGTGGAAAGCGAGAAACATCAAACAGACTGTCCAAGGCAAATTGGGGACCTTCGGACTTAAAAAAAAAGTGACCCAAAAAGGTTGGACAAGAATTGATTTAATTCTCAACGGGTCACGCCGAACTGCAGCGGCTGCTGAAGAGTCACTCTGTCAAAAAGTTTGCTGAGACAAAGACAGACAAGTGCACTGCGATAATCGCATCACACTTGAGTAAATAAATTCCTGAAGTGGAACCAACTTGCCGGTTGCTCCTACAAAGAGATGTAGCCAGCCAGGCAGGCAGTCAGCTATCTGGGCGATTGCCTGAACCCAGGCGACTGTCCGCCCACTCGCCTCATTGTCGGGCTGTCGGGCTGTCTGTCTTTTGGGCTACGTGCTGTGGGGCGTTATTGCTTTGGGACGGCGGCAACCACACACAGCCAGTGCAATTTCCACTGATGACACACAAATTTTCGCAAACAAAAAAAGAGAAATAAAGTTGTTGAGTTCACTGTGAAAGTCTTGGGAGGAACGGAATGTAGGTTCGTTGCGGATCTGCTGGTTGCCGCAATTTAAATATTTAATCAACTATTGGCCGGGGTTAGTCGACCAGCAATCATTGGGCCATTTGCTCAATCAATCAAACTGCCAACTAAACAAACACAATAAACGATATCAGGAACTTCCGCCCGCATCTCGGCGGCGGGCAGGACGGCCAGGACTCCGCCAACATCAATGGTAGTTGGCTGTCCAATAACCGTCAGCTGGCCTTGGCCCATTAATTAGCCATTTGCTGGAAGAGTACGATAAAAAAGAAAGGACCAAGGACTGGCGAGCTGCGGGCAACCCTTCCTTTCATTTATAATTAGGGTCGGTTTGAAAATAGCCGGCGGCCATGGGTAGAAAAAGTCACTTGCCTCGTTTCTCGCCTTAAATTCGCCGGACCGTCAGTCCGTCCACCTTTGCACTTTGCACTCAACTCGGTTTCAACTGCATTAATAATTGAATCCAACAATTTTACGCTTGCCTTGCTGGTTGTATTGATTTTGCCAGCATCGCCAGTTGACGGACGTCGGCCGCAGAGTGCAAGGTCCTTCCCCCCGCCCAAAAGTTTCCCGTTGGCAAACAACTGGCTCGGCTGTTACCTGCCGCAATAATTGGGTTAGTTATTTGGCGAATGGTCAACTCCGTCCCCAGGCAAACATCCCACACACACACTCCGCAATATGGAAAGATATTTTAAAGAACATTTAGATATTTTCGGCAAGGCAAAACAAGTAAAATTAAAGTCGAGCTTCTCCGACTTCGACCTACACTGTAATCGGAATTTAAATAGATAAAAATAATTCCTTAATCTTAATTGAAATACTTGCGGAGAAATGTAGTCCAAAGTTGACCAGACAGTTGGGCAGACGGTCAGAAAGACAATCAAAACCAGATAAAAGGAGGAAATTTTCATTATAGTGGCGAGACAGGCAATCAGACGTTTGTCTGTCCGCCCGTCCAAGTGCCTGCCTCCGGATCTGCTCATCCGCCTTGTCCGGATGACTTTTATGTCTGCCACTCAGAGCTTTCTTCTCTGGAGAGAGCTTTACAGCTTCCATGTCTGAGCCCCCGAATTGTATAAAAGCGCGACTGATCGAGGCCTCTGGCAGTTCATCGCGATCGGAAAGTGCAAGTCATTGTTTTGTTTGTTTTCTTTTTTTCGTTGGCTTAAAAGTCTGCGTCATTTATTGTGGGTGTGTGTGTGTGCGAGTGTACTAAGGTGTGAAAAGGTAAATTGATTTAAATTAACTAATTTAAACGGGCAGAAGCGTGATTTGTAACAAAGCCCGATGGGCAGACAGACGGACAGACAGACAAATGGGGAGGGAGGCACTCAGAACAACAGACAGACGGGCAATAAGACTGACTGAAGGGCAGACACAGGCGGTTGGACAGACGGTTAGACAGACGGTTAGACAGACGGTTAGACAGACGGTTAGACAGACGGTTAGAAAGAAGGGCAGACAGTCGAACAGACAGACAAAGGGACGATCAGACAGACGGTTAGGTGGACGAACAGACCGACAAATACAAGCAGTTGGACAGACAGACAAACAGACAGATGGAAAGACAGAGGAACAGATAGACCGACAGACAGACAAACAGGAACGTGAACGGGTTCACTGATATGAGAAATCTGCTAACAGAAATACAAACGAACAGACACCCGCGGACAGACAGCAGAGTTGAGCAGATCCTAAGCAACTTTGGTGGCTCTACGGCGATTGCTTCTCTATGTTACAAACATTCGCCAAAACCTTTTATTCCCCTTTGGGCAGAGAGTATAAAGACAACTAAAGGAAAGCAATGTCTTTGGGGCAACTATCAGCAACTATTGGAAGCAGGAGGCGGCGGGAAAGGGCAAGTCCTGCATCAAATATTGAACAGTGAGTGCTGAGGAAAATATTCTGGCAAAGACTTTTATTTCGGTCAGCTGAAAAGGGGACACAAATGGCAGAAATGTGAAGTAAGAAGCTTTAAATTGCAGCCTGCAGTTAAAAATATTTTCATTCGGGAGAAAGATAAAGAAGAGATTTTTAAAACCACAAAGAAGTGTTGGCTTATGGTTATTTTGGTCAAATAGAACTCGAATTAAATTGGTCCACAAAACCAACTTTCCGTTTTCTAGGCTGGCAGTTTTAGGAATTTGATATGCAGATGTCCATTCTCTTGCCGAATTGCGTGCAAGTTGCCTCGAGAGGTTTCTAGAATTTGCTGACCATCCATCACAGTTGTCACTGCTGTCGATGTTTTTTTTGGTTTGATCAAAAAGAAATCGAAATTATCGACAGACCACCGACCACCCGTCAAGTGAGCCCAGCTTAGCTCAAGTTCAAGTGGCTTGGGGGCCACTCGAGCGAAGAAGTTGGCGGCAGCGGCAGTGGGACGGCTCCGCTGCGCCTCAAACTATTCACGTTTGTTTTGTTTTTGCTTATTATTTTTTGCGCCAGACCCCAGCGAGTGTGCGTGTGTGTGAACACCTGTAATTGGCATTTGCACATTAAGTTTTATTGTGTTTTTGTTTTTTTTTATTTATTGAACAGAATCGCTGGTAGTCGGCGGCGACTAGTGGCTGTGGGGTCTCTTCAAGTCGCCCGCCTGCCAATTCAAATTTGCCGGGGCTTCATGAGGGCAGGGAAGGTCGGTCGGGGGCGCAGCTACCGGTCAAGTAGCCAGGCTTTGATTTGTTTTATTCGCAACGCGAGTTCGCATAAAACTTCCCCCGATAAGCGCATCAATTTTATCGGGGGGCTGTGGGGGCTGCTTATGTTCCATCGAACCTGGTTAGCTGGGAGGGCAGCTTCGATCTCCGCGAGAGCTCGGCAAACAGTTAAAGTTGGCATTTCAATGAGTGCGGTTGGGTGGCGATAACTATGAATTAAGCGGCGGGCAATTGCAAAGTGATTAAAATGCATTGGCGATTGTGGTTTTTAATGAGCGTCGTCTGTGTTGCCGGCCAATTAGCTGGCTCGGTAACTGAGTCTTCCGTACACTGGATTAAAATACGGCACTTCGGTGGCCGCGACCTCAATCTCCGGGTAATCCTGCGAGCGGCCAATGGCACAAAAGTCGCCAGGCCGGCAGCGGAAACCTCGGCCAGCTCACAGCCTGAGCCTTTGATCAACCAACCGCGGATTTTGCCGGCCTGCCAGCAGTTCTGTCAGCTGGAATCCTACGCAAATCTCACGCTGGCCTGCAGGCTGGGCAACGGCAGCCTGGCTGTTCCATCGGCGGAATGCGACTCCTACTGCCGGGCAGAGAAATTCCAATTGGAATATCTTCGAAACGGTTCGCAGCACTCGCAGGAGAGCCAAGTGAAGGCCACAAAGGCCGGCGGCTTGGCCTGGGTGAAGGATATCTGCCTGGATGCCCAGGGACTGCCTCTGCGGCGCGAGTGCCGCTTTTTGGACCAAAGGCCAGCCTGGCAAGCCCTGGAGGCCCCGGATTTCTGCCGGTCGCCCCCAAAAGCCGGGCTAGCCAGCCAACTGCTCGATGGGGCGGCCGAGGGGCCAAAAGCCGCAGTCCAGCTGGCCAGCCTCATTAGAGGCCGCCAATTAAGTGCCCTGGATGTGATCGTCATTGATGATTTATTGAGAACTGCGTTGGCCGAAGCCACGACCGACTTTGCCCCCAATTTGCTCGACATTTTCAGCGGGCTAATGGCGACTGACTCATCGGAGCTGAGATTATCGGCCAGGCAAAACGCCACCAACTCACTGCTGTGGAATTTTGAGAATTTCATGGACGCCTTGGCACCGCAACTGGTGCCCCAGTCGAGCTGTGGGTTGCCAGTGGCCGAGGAATCCCTCAACTTCACAGGTCTAGGAGTCCAAGCCTGGATGACCACAAATCTCAGCGTGTTCTTGGTGAATCCCGAGTGCTCGAATATCACCGGCATTGCCATCTACTCGGCAGCGGGTCAGGGAATGCTGGACTCCCGCAAAGGCTTCTGGTATCGCTTCCTCCGCAGCACTGACAGCCTCGAGGCGCTCAGAGAACAGCCCGCGGGCCTGGAGGTGGCCAGCTACCTGGACTCACAGCTGTGGCAGGCCGTGAGGAGCAGCGGCGCCTCGTTCCTGGTTTTTAAGGTCTACGCCCACGATGCGCTGTTTGTGGAGACCCCGGCCACGAGAGGGCAGGCGGCGGAGCCAGTCCTGTCCATTTCCATACCCGAATTCGCAGGTGAGTCGGATTAAAAGGAAGTTGGCCAAAATAAGCCTATTTGATTCGCAGGAGAGCTGCCGCGGCCGCTGCCCTTCCTGTTGAGGACACGCAGGCCGGGCGGCTGCGGCTACTGGAACTATTCCACTTGGCTGGACGATGGCGTTACCACCGCTGACCTCGGGACCTTTGCTCTTTGCCGCACACGCCACCTGACGCAGTTCTCGTTCCTGGTGGGCGGCAGTTTGGCCCAGCAAGGCGAGGAATTAGGCTCCTGGTCTTTCCCCTCGGCAGCGGCACATGAACGAGTCCTGGACATAATCTCAGGCCTCGGCTGCTGCCTGTCGCTAATCGGCCTGGCCGGGATTTTCCTCACAGCCGCCCTCCAGCAGCACTGGCGCAGCCAGGCCTCCACCAAGATCCTGCTGCACTTGTGCTTGGCCCTGGCCCTGCAGCTGGGCTTCTTCCTGTTCCTTCAAACCGACCAGGCCGGGCAGCTACTGGAGCCGCAAGTTTGCGCGGCCAGAGGCGCCGTTCTGCAGTATTTGGTGCTGGTGATTTTCAGCTGGATGCTCATCATTGCCTACCTGCAGTTCCAGCGCTATGTCATTGTCCTGGGGGTGGAGCGGCCGCGTCACTACATCTGCATGGCGGCTGCCTTGGCCTGGTCCCTGCCACTGGGGCCGACTTTACTGGTTTTGTGGCTGGATCCCGATTCGTATTTGCCGGCCACGCAGGCTGCGCTTTGCTATCCTTCGGGTAGGAGTTTGACCTTTGGCATTGTGGTGCCCGTGGCCCTGGTGATTGGGGCGAACTTGATTATGGTGGGCTGTATATTCCAGAGTATTTACCGGACTCAGCATCCCAATCGCAGGCTGATCTTGCAGAAGATTCGCTTATCCGTGCTGCTGTTTTTTCTGCTTGGCCTGACTTGGATTTTTGGGATCTGCAGTTTCCTGCGGCTGGGAATTGTGTTCTCTTATTTGTTCTGCTTGACGGGGACGCTGCAGGGTTTTGTGATGTTTGTTTATTTTGTGGTCTTGGACAAAAAGGCTCGCACAGGCTGGTTGAACCACTGCAGCGCCACCAAGCGGCAGAATTCGGCAACTGCCGGCAATGTCACGGCCTCAACCTCACAAAGTGGCAGCCACAGCACAGCAAGCAGTTCATGATATCCGAAATTATGGCCCCTAAAACCGAAAATAAACAAAAACTTTTACAAATTCCAAAACCAAAAGCTTTACAGGTCTGACAACAACCGCCAGTTGGCTAAAATAAGCTTTTAAAAGTTAAAAACTAACCAAAGTTCCACTCCAAGTTTAAGTACAGTTTGGGAGCCTCACAGTTTGAGAGGCTGCGTTGGTACAGTTTGAGAACCGCTCAGTCTCTTCCGTGCATTTAAATTAATCGCTTCTAATTTATGTAAATCATATGACCAAATTTAATGTCGGTGAATGTCTGCCGCACCACTCACTCAGTGTTGTGTAGAGAGATATTTTTGTTTATTTTATTAGTGTATTTTTATCTTAAATTAAGTCTTGGCGGCTGAGTCGTAACTCAAACTTATTTCACGCACGCAGCTCTACGCACAAATTAGCTAAGCTAGAATACCGCAAACGTATGCTAAGTCTGGCTTTATAATATGAAATTAAAATATCGTTAAATTATATAACAACCCGTATGGGCGAACAAATTAACCTCGTTCACCGGTTGCCGCCGCCGCCGTCGGCATTCCAACGGCAGCCCGCGAACTCGTTTCGATAACCGAAAATCGTCATCGTCTCACCGATTCCAAGATCTCAAAGAAGCCGCCCTCCCCCACTCAGCGTATCAACAACAACAACCTCAGCGGAATGTACGAGCTTCCGGGCACCACATCCTTCCCCTCGGGCAGGAAGTTTTGGGCGTAGTTCTTCGGCGTGGGCGTGTTCGGCGGCAGCGCATAAACCAAACTCTTCTGCGTGGCCAGACGCAGCTGCCCCGGCGCCACCAGACTGTCGGCCTGCTGGAAGCGCTGCAAGTGCCCCTGGATGATGCGCTGCAGAGCCGCCGTGGTGCTGGGCTTGGGGGCCTGGTAGAAGTACAAATGCCGGCGAGGCAAGTAGCCGCCCGGGCTGGCGGCCAGGGTCAGGCCAACCAACACAGTCAACAGCTGGAAGAACCGAGAGCCCTTGATTTTCACTCTTAATCAGTTTACGAATTCGGACTTACACAGAAACCGAGTCGAGACATGGCACCGGATGCGGAGGGTTCTATTCGACGGCCAGACGGCGACTGACGGGCCCGCCGCTCCGTGCCAGGCTCGGTAGCCGCTCTCGTCGAGCTCTCGAACTCGTTTCAAGTTCAATGGCGACGGGCCGGAGGCTGGCCGGCTGCATTTGCATAAATTTCTAGCGGACATTCTCTTCTTGGGCTGATGTTCGCCGTGGAGTGGCCGGTTTGCTTCGGTTTATTTTAAACAGGCAATTCATTTGGTGATTTGGGAATCCAACGCGACCACAACGTGACCGGGCGGGCCGTGCAGATGATTTATGCAAAGGAACTTAAGTTGCCATAAATTTCTCGGGCTGGGCTTATCAATTGAGCCGAATCGATGCGCGCGAGTAGAACAATTGGATCGGATTTCTCACCGATTCTCAAGCCGATAAGGCGATTAGATTTGTCTCTGTCAGAACGGCCTGGAAATCTCATTTTCCATGAGACAGAATGGCGACGGGGTGACGACGGCTTGGCTGGTTTCAAGTTTCTGGCAACCATTCTAATTATGCTAATTTCCCATCTGCTTTTCGGAGATACATCATTTTTATGCGACGACTCTCGACTTACAAGAGCCCCGGCCAGTGTCGGGGTGCTTATTAATTTAACTTTAAATGCGCCCCCCATTTGCATATTTCCAGCCCAACACACAGCAGAAAATTTGTCGCACGCGTTGCCTTTTATGGCCAAAATCGCTTGGCTTTGTTCGGCTAAACTTGCACACGGCATTCGAGAATCGATAATAATGCTCGAATTGATTTTTAATGGCTGCCGCTTTATGCTTACAGCGGACAAAGCGATCTGATTCCCCGCCCGATGACTCAATTTTCGCAGCCTTTTCAGCTTATTCAAATCGCAAATTGAAAGCGACAAACCAACAAAGAGGCAGCAGCCAATTTGCTCTACTGGGGTTATATTTGCTGATATGATTAAAGATTAAAAAGTAATTTATACACACTTAATTTACAGGCAGAGGTTGCAGCGGGTTAGACCCACACCTCCTTGGATTATAAGAGCCGCTCTTGGTCCTCGCTCTCCAGCTCGCTGCTGTAGGAGTCGGTGTCGGTGAAGTAATCGTCGCGCCTGCGGCGACAGCAGATGCCCTGCATGGCCACCTCGTCCTCGTCGTCGTCGGCATCGTCGTCGTCGGTCCAGTGCTCGAACTCCTCCTTGTGGTGCTCCAGGAGCATGAGGGAGGGGAAGATGCTGTCGCAGCCGTCGCAACTGGTGAATGGAGGGGGCGAAATTGAATCAGTGCGTCATGGCAACGCAAATGATGCGGCGCACATCCTGATGGTCCTTAATTAAACCTTTTGCTCATTTGCAACTCGCTCTGTCGATTACCCGTTACGTAATCTGTCATTACACAGGACCCTCAGCCCCCAAGCCCCGCGCAACGCCATTACCATTTCGATTTATATGCAAACTAAAATGGCAGATGCTGGCGGGGAGATTCGGTGGCTGCGGTTGAAAGGAGGACGACCATTGACCATTCATTTGATTAGTAGGGAAATGATTTATGCAATTAAGTGTTCAAAGGACGCGAGCAGCAGCTCATAAATTCCCTTTGGCCGTTTTGACGAGGGTTTTTCCGACTCGGCGAGCAGCCCGCAAATAAATATTTCCCAGCCCGCTGGCCTCCCCATAAACTTACCCGAAATGCCGCTTCTTCTGCTGATGCGATGCCAGTTGCCGCTGAGTGGCAAATCCTCTGTCACACACGTTGCACGTCAACGTCTCCTCTGAAGACACATGAAGAACGAGAAAATTATGAACTGCCGGTTACGGTCAATCGGCTAAGCGATTCAGTTTGATTGCTTTCTAATGAGGACCCCCAAATTAAGGAGAAGATCCCCAACTGTCTCGCTTTAAGTTTCCCTCAGATGTTTAATGCATGATGACCTTTTTAACGAGTCCTCCGTGCTCTCCTTGGTACTCACCCAAGTCCCCGTCGCATTCGTCGGCCGCGTAGCCTTCGTATCGATTATAATCACCGGCGATGGCTCCAGTCAGCACCAGGGTGTGCAGTCGTTTGATGTGCTGACTGGGCGTCTCCTGGTTCTTTTGTGGCGGCTCCTTGGGGCCGTTGAGTTCAGAGCACAAATCGCTGGCCGCAAGATTTGCCTGGTTGTCCAGGGGGCTGGGTGCGGTCTTTGTGGCTGGGTGTGCCGGGACTTCGTTTGCAGGACTGGCAGTTGCTTTGTCGAATCGAACGGGATCATCGAATGGATCATCGATTTTATGTTGCATTGGCACGCCATCCTCGTCGGCCTCGCCGCTCAGCCGGCCGTAGGCTCCCCTCGATGGCCTTTTGGCGCATTTGCCTGGAATAGAAAAAAACCACACACACATACAAATTTCAAAGGATATCGTTGAAAGCCAGCGAACGGCGCACCGAGACTGGCATTTAAAATTATCTTGATTGGCCCGAAACCGCAAAAACCACGAAGCTAATTAAAATTGTTTGCCAAACTTTGTCTGCTAATGAAGACAACTAAGCGGGGGGCATGGAGTGGATGTACCCCCAACCCTTCCACTGCTGATTGCATGGCACAGATTTTTCCAGCATCTCATTCAATGCGGGGCCACTGGCTGCCAGCCCCGGGAATAGAATCGGACAGGTTATTTTTATGTATATAACCACATTATCATCATTTTCATCAGCTGCGTGTGTGGGTGTGGCCATGATGTATTCAAATTCAACATACATTCTCGTTTTGACGTAATTCCCAGGAGGGGTCAGACGCATCTCCCCACCGGCATCGCATCACATCAGATTGGTGGGAGCCTGGCTTTTAGCGTCAGGCGGCAAGGACCAGGACCAACCGTGGCCCGGCCGATTTATGCATGCATTAAATATGCAAATCCATAACAGCCAGACGAATGTGCTCGTGGTGGCCATACGGGTTCGACTTCACATGCTCTCTATACTCAACCCTCCATATGTTTCGTTTGTACCCTTAGAAGCTTTGGAAAGGGTAAGGGGTACAACTAATATGAGCGGTTAGGAAGGCACAGAATACCGAAACAGAAACCTCTCAGAAGGGTTAATCTGTGGATGATCTGGGGAGAATGTAAGGGCTACCAATCAATCCTCTAGGGATACTAAAAGTTTACGCCTTACCCCTCAGCATTTACCTTCAATTTTCAACTGATGAACCCTCTGCCCGGTTTCAAATTGAAACCAAATCCCTGGGGGGTCAGAGTAGGTAAGCTTCGGTGTGGTCCCTGTGAAGGACCTGGGGATCTGCTCTCATCTGTGGCGCGCTTGTTTTGTCGACATGTGATTGGTTAGGGGAACTTTTCTTTCTTTCTTTTTTATAGGGGGATGCCAGCTCCATGTGTGCGTTTAGTCTGGAATTGCGAAACTTGGAGTGCATGTAATGAACTTTGTTCTGCTGTTTTGGTGTCGAACAGCAAAGACAGAAAGTACAAGAAAAGTTTGAGCAACTTCGGGGGCGACGGACTGACAGGAAATGATGATGGCGGTGAACCAAAAAGTAGTTCGATGTGTAGAAAGCTTCTCAATGTTGCCATGTAAATCCATTTCCGTTTTTATTGCCCACCAGCTTCATGGAAATCACAGCTGGCGCTCCCCAGTCCGCAGTCCATCAGCGTCTCGTCCATTTTGAGATTAAATCGGCACTCACTCAGTCCATAAGCGAAGGTGTGTACGTGCCTGGTTTGCATAGAGCTTCGATCTAAAAGGCACTTGGTCGGGCTGCAGGACTTTCCGATTCCCGAGCTAAGTGTTTGCCAAGGAAATGGCAAAAAGCTTTTCTGACTTCGACTTATTCGCCTGTTTTCCCTTTTGTTTCTCTCTGCTGGTCGAGACTTGTTTGTTGTTGTTCGGAGATAAACAAGCGCTCGTGAGACGTTGCTGGAATTTCAATTAATCCAGACTACCAATTCCTAGCATTTTTCATTTCTTCCTTTCAATTCTCAAGTACACAAAGAAGCGACTCAGTGACAACTAACAGGTTTTTAAGTGCCCAGGACGTTGTCGTCTTCTTTTCTTTGCAAATTTATATTTACATATATTTAAATTATTATATTTATTTGAATTTTCTAGCTGGCCGGCTTCGTTCCAAGAAAACGCACGGATATAAAATGCATGCTCAAAAGTAGGCAACACGAGTGGCAGGCACTCTGTGAATTATGGAACAATTTCTTTTCCTGGAAATTCTCTGAAGTTTCAAAGGATTTCTGACTGTGTTATAGACTAGAATCAAAGAATTGATATAATGAAATTCTCCGAAATGAAAAACAGCAGTAAACTGCAAACACTGGCGCATATTTGCCCCCGGCAAACTGTGTGGATTTCTTCCTTAAAATCCTCACGGCCAACGGCAAGACAAAATGCATTCTCTACCCAATCGTTTGTTTATTTTAAAGAAGAACTTTACAATTGCAGGAATATGCTCAGCTGCTAAAATAACGCAATTTTTCTAGCAAAGTGATTAAAACACAAGAAAGAATACAAAATGCAATTCGTCTGCTTTGCACAAAAAACTAATTCCTCTTTTCTACCGCAGAAAGCAACAAATCGGCTTATGAACTTGGCCAACGCCGGTTCGTCGGTTCCTGCGGTCCGGCAACAGGTGGCCCACAAGCAGCCCTCGCCCAAGGGGCCCATTGCACTATGGCGACGAAATATAAATTACTTTAAATTCAACCCAAAAACAAGCACGAAATTGTCCGGCTAAGGCAATAAAACGATACTAATCTCCCCATAAACACAGAACCCCCCGTCCCCCAAGCCCCAATAAGCATGCTATGCATGCCGGGCCAACCGGAATGATGGAGCGCCTATTTAAGCGCCCAGGACTCGACACTGAGTGTAATCAAATTATATGAGTATGAATGCGAATGTGTAAGTTACGGCCACTCAAAATTATAACTCTCCACAAGCGACGTCATCACACGAGCATCCGGCCCGCATCAACAACGGGCCAGTATATGGCGCTGGGTATTTTTTTGTTATTTATTCTCCTTGCCGGAAGGATAGGGCTTAGCTGGCTGGGTGCCAAAACAGCGAACAGCTGCCAGGGTGTTGAGAACATCATCGGGCTTTAGTGCGCCGCTTAATTACCCTCAGTGCCAAGGGGTCCGCTGGCCCCGGGGCACGTGTATGTCGGCGTGAGCGGCGAGTGATGGAGGGCGGCAGGATATGCGGTGTGTCCACATTCACATTACTTCGTTTGTCTGGCGGTAATACTCGTACTAAAAATGCCAGCACACTCGCCGGCTGGCGGTTCTATTAATAATTCAGGTGCTTTTTTCATCCATTAATTTGGTGACCTTTAGCCGGCCACACGCAACCAGAAACATATTTCTTTCTTCCCCCTTTTTATAATGGCAATTAAGGCGACCCTGGCGTATATCCCTGGCCCTCGAGCCAATCAACCAGCAGCCCGGGATGGGATGAGGCGGATGCTTTGTTAATCAATTCTTACCTGAAGCCTTGAAGTTTCCATTGTTGTTTCCATTGTTGTTCGTCGTGTTGCTGTTGTTGTTGTTTGTGGTGTTGGCTTTGTTGTTGTTGCAATTGCTGTTCAGCGAATTGAACAAATTTGCTGCCCCGGTGCGTCTGAGAATCCAAAACATCCTGCAGCTGAAGGCGCTTCAATTTCAAATTCGAAAATTTATGTTTCCTTTTTTTTCAGCTCTCAGACATTAAACCCTTTTCATAAAAGTGCCGTTGCCCTTGCACGAGCGCACCTTTCAGGCCAATTACTTTGGGGCCGGCGGCTCTTTTTTGGGTATAAATTTGAATTCGAAAGCGCGACTGGACGGCAACAGCTGGCCGCGTCCTTCGAGGTGCCAAAGCGGAATTTTTCTTTAACCCGATTGCACTCCCAGACTCGGCGATAAGTTTCGTTAATCCTCAAGTTGAGTTGACGGCTTTCCCTTCTTTTTTTCCGCTCGGACAACCGATCAAGTGTGTTGGTCGCAGTGGACTGTCTGCTGGCCTTCGTCGAATGGCCAGGCCGGCATTTCCCTGCTTAAGAGAAATTTAGATAAAAATAACGTAACGCGCGACGTAAGCCCAACAGGCGGGGCCTTCCGATTGGCTCGGATGGAAGGCAAAGAGAATTCCAGGCATGCGCAGGACCAAAACATCGCCAGTGTGAGATTCTTTCTCTTGCGTTGGCTCTTGGGCGAAAGGAAAGTTGTTTGGTTAATCAGAATTCGTGAGGCAGGACAGCCGTTTGGTTGGCAATTACAAGTCCGCCGAACGACCGGCGATTGAAAGGCGAAATCAAATTTCAAACTGACGGGCATCAGTTTCAATTCGCGGAACAGAGAACTTCACTGGGATTTATGAGCTTGCAGTTCGATGAACTCGGGCGACATCAAGCATACGCCGCGCTGACAGAATGTCAACGGGTCCTGTAATAAAATTTTTAGAGCAGACTCCGTCTGAAGTTCAGGTTCTTCGAATGTTGCTTTTCGGCTTTCCTTTCTGATGTTTTGCGTTTTTTTTTTTTTGTTTATAGCCACGAGCCAACTTTGTAGCCAGGCTAATTTAATTTGTTTGGCGTGCAATTCATTTGCCGCGTCGTTGACTTTTAATGCACACTCGCCCCTACACACACACGCACACACACACTCGCCTAGAAAGACGGTTGTTTACTTTAGCCAACCTTTTGACTTGGACTCGATTTACTTTCTTGCTTACATTGCCGGTGGTGGCAGTGCCCCCGCCGCCGGTGACTGCGGCGACGGTGTTGTTGACATTGCCATAAAATTCTTTACAATTTGTTTCAGGCAACGCATGATTTGAGTTGCCCCGACCCCCGGGCGGGTCTGTTTGATCTTTTGCCTTGGCCAGTTCGTTTTTGGCACGGCCAATGATGAAAGAAGCATCGCCAGTCGAAATTCCGCATTGACACGAGCGGACCGTTTACCTTTGATGGCTTGGTGACCGCAATTAGCATTTAAGGAGGTGGGCAGGACAATTGTGTGGCGAACGAGGTGTGATGTGGGCGGCAAATTTGTCAGTGGCCTGATAAATCGGCTGTTGGCTTAAAGACCCAATAAAAAGTTCTTATGGCATCGTTAGCCGAAAAGGGTAACAAAAAATGCAAAGTGCAGGCACACAATTTCAAAATAAAGCAATAAATATGATGAGACAGGCGTTTCGCACGGCTTTAAGGATCATAAATACTGGAAGCTCAGTGGGGCTGGCAGAAAAAAAATACTTTTATGCCGAGAGCCGTAAAAAAAAACCAGGGCCGGGGGCGGCGAGAGATTTTATAAAAACTTTCACACCTCCCACGCAGCCGCCGCAACAATGGCCTGAGGTCCTTTGATTGATGATAGCAAAGCCTGGCAAAGTTTTGATGCTAAAAGTCGCAAGTTTGTGGACACACAAATTCGCTGACCCCACCAAACTTCACTTTTAAACTGCAATTCATTCTACAAATAACGTTTTGCCTGATTTAATATTCAAACAGCTTTAATTTTATTCTTGAGATTTAAATTCCAAAGCTTTAGCGCCAAGTGCCATGAATAGTTGCCTGGCGTGTCTGCTAGGTGGCGCTGTTGTAGCTGGCGTTGTTTATCTTGTGAAGCTCTCATTACTTTTCAACGATAGGTGGCGGTAGCAAGCAGGAGACCCAAGACGAGCGAAGTGGAAACTGGAAACCTGTCCAGCTTCCCTATAAATACAAAATTTGGCTTGCTTTAAAGTTGAATCAATTGAAGCTCATTTATAATTACAAAATTAAATTGCAGAAATTGTTTACAATTAAACCAGCTGGCCGGCCCATTGGGTCTTGTAGTAGCCAGATTTTTGTTACCAGGTAAAGTTGCTTATTGCATCCAACAGATGGCGCTCTTAGAGCGCCAAATTCAAGAACCTAAAGGAATCTTGAATAATTCTACAGAACTCAGCCAGGGATCATAGAAAACAGTAAGCCTAGCTGGAAATTGTAGAGTGATTATTGATGAACTTGTTTGTCATGTTTGTGGTTTTATTTAATATATAATTTACGCTTAATATCCTTGAATGGAATCCATATAATCTCTCTCTCAGGTTTAAACTAGTAACTATAAGTACGATACATATATAGGCACTTAAAGGTATACATACATTTCGATTGACGATTTGCGATACGATTTTTGTAAAATCTCTAAAAAAAATCAAATTTTTTTCTCATTTTCATTCGCGATTTTACCTGACTAGTTCTTGGCTTCTTGCACTTGCACCCTAAGGACTAAGCATACGGCATGTGGCGTCCATAAACGGCTAACTGGCTAACTTAGCCTACATTAACTACACTAAAACAATTGCAAGCGGGCGACTCTCCCGTAAACTAAACGTGAACATTTAGAACCTCAACTAAACGTGCGTCTCAGTTTTCCAATGGCCTCCAGGCGGAATCTATCCTGGCCGGCTGATCAACAGTTCCCCATCCCAACGGGGAGCAGTGACAGCGTCGAGGGAGCAATATAATACTTCAGCCTTCACATGCAACTACAACTCAGTCGTGATCTCGTCCTGCGGCCGAAAGCCCAGCTTATAGAACTCGTCCTCCAGCCACAGCGAGCTGGCATTGAGATCCGAGATGAGATTGCCGCTCTTCAAGGTGTTGAAGCTGCTGCCAAACGGATCCGAAGCCCGCGGCTCCTCGAACTCATGCAGGCTGATCAGCGAGCCAAACAAATGCAGCTTCTGCTGGGCTGAAGCCGTGCTGTTCCGGTCCCCCGGCAGACTGCCGCCCACGCTGTCCACCTCGCCGCCAGGATGCCCCGAGGCCGGCGGGCCGGCATGCTGCCGGAAAATGCTGTGCTGCTTCTTGGCAGGCGCCGCATACAAAGCCTCCTGGCCCGGCTGCAGCTGCCCGCCATTGCTGGCCTGGAAGAAGTCAATCAGCTGGCCAACCTGCGGCTTGTAGCGCTCCAGAGCCTGCTCCGACCACGCATACAACCGGGACCAGTCGTGCGGCGGCGTGGGTATGAGCTCAATGGGCCGATTCAGCAGAATCAGCAGCTTGGCCAGATCCCTGACAATCGGGCGGTAGGAGTTGGCCGCGGCCACTTCACCCGACAGGTAGAGCTTTCGTATTTGGCGGCGCGTGTCGTTCAGCATGGCCAGAAAGTACTCCGCGTTGGGGCGCATCTCGTTGAGCTGCCGCATAAAGTCCGCCCGGTCCATGGTGTTCTCGTTGATGAGCTTCTGCTTTACGGACTTGCGGCGACGCTTGCGCCGCACCAGCATCACCGCCCCGGCCAGCAGCAGCAGGCACACCAGAAAGCCGCCCAGCAGACCCGCCAGCGCGGCCATCAGCGGCCCCGAGTAGCCGTTGGGCACGCACACCCGCCCCATGAACTCCGTGTGGGCCGACCACTGGTCTATGTAGCCGGAGGGGCATTGGTCCACGCACTGGCGGCTGTCCGTGACGATGAACATGGGGCACTTGATGCAGCCGGACTTGTTGCAGCGCAGGCAATGGGAGCTGGTGGTGGTCGGGCAACCTGTGGACGGGAATCAGAGATGGAGAATTGGATTAGTCAGCTGGACCAATTAGCGCTCGGCTAATCAGCATAATTGTCAGGGCATTTGCATATATGGAAAACAGACAATTGCCAGGGCGGATGACCGACCGGCTGGCTGGCAAATTGAGTTGTCTCTCTAATTATGCCCAGTTGGTGGGCATTTGTAGGTCTTCGCCGGAACTGGGACCAAAACCCCTTCAATGGGGCTGGGATGCCAAGGTAAACTCAACACAAAAAATGTTTGACTTTTGGTTTCAGTTACACGCACACACAAAACAACAGCATTAACATATCTGCAGCGGCCGGCAGGCAGCTGGGAGTGTTGGGCAAACAAAACCGCTGACAGGCGGGCGGAGATTCTAGGAACAAGCAACGGGGACTCCACTCGATCAGTGGGAAAGCTAAACAAGGCCAAAAAAACCCCGACGCATTATCCGGCGGCACTTCAAAAGCCTGAGAGCCGCCAACGTTGACAACTGCGGCCCAGCAGCTGCCCCGGCCTGGCCCATTTATCTTGGACAAAAGTTTGTGATTTCAACGCATTCCCCCACGTCCGTCGGGCAAGAGCCGAGCCTGGCCGGCGTCCTCGACCCTGACGACGGGCCGGCGTCTTCAGGTGCCGTAGGATTCCAGCATCAGCGTCATCATCAATGGCATTAACTTGTTTATGCGCTAATCAGCCGACGCCGATGCTGCACGATCGGCAGACTGGCCAAGAGAAACCGGCAATTGGAATTGCTCGAGGCATGGCCAATTCTGCGGCTCGGAACCACAGAACTCGTGGATAATCAGTTGTAATTCGTAATTGATATTGTGCAGGTTTGTTTCCTTCTCGAAGGGCGGGGCCGGGCGGGGCGCTTAAGTTGATCAACGGATAATTGGTTATAAAATGCAGAATTGGTTTTTATTTGCCTGGGATTCTGGCTGTTCGCACAACAAGTCAAATTTTTTAATGACCTTACTAAGCACGTTGAATGTTGAATGCCGAATTTTGGGAGGTAAACTGGTTTCTCAACTTTCTACGCTCGTGAGTCAGAGAATCTCAAAAGCAGCGCTGGATGAGGCGGCGCGTTAGAAAATTGAACAGACCGATTGACTTTCACTACGGAATTAAAAGCGGAAGAAGAAGGGAACTTTTGGCTATTCAATTATTGAAAACCTCAGGCCTCCAGACGAGTCATCATTATGACGGCAGTGCGACTTTTATGGCGCGACTTTAAATTGAGGAACACGCACAAAGTTCGTTCAATCGAAAGCCGCGCGCGCCGATTTGATGTCATTTTCAATACGACAACAACAACAAACAACAACTCGGCTACAAGTAATTAAACAACAATGGGTCTTTGGATCGAAGGCCCCAAGGTCGTTCCGCGTCGAGCAGCAGGGAAAATTGAAGCGGGCGTCTAGAGCAAATCAACGGGGCGACCTGCTGATCAACGTGGGGCAGATAAGCGGCACTCGGCCACGCCCCTAAGCGCCCCTCTGCGCGCTTGTTTGTCAATTGAATGCTACAAATTTGCATCGGAAAAGAGTTTATAAATATTCAATCAGCCGCCCTCCCCCCGCCCAAAAGATGCGCCCTGCCAGTCACACAGGGGAAGGCGGCAGGCAGAGCAGTCGATTGGGTTCCGGGTGGGCGGCGGCAAGTTTATTTGCCGATTGTTTGTCGATCCGCATAAATCGGTTGCTTGGCCGGCCGCCCAAGAAAGCAACTTGTTGCCGGTTTTATTGTTGTTGCTGTTGGTTGGAAAGAAAGTCTTTGGCGGTTGGCGGGCAACAATTTCTGGGCAGGCATAAGCATCGTTTATTAAAATAACGGTACTTAAGTACGCCCTAAGCAAGCAGTCGCCAGACCCAACCAACCAGCCCCACCTACTCGTCCCGACCAGCCAGAGGGACACACACACACACACGCCACACTCACGGCCCGGCAATTGGCCAAATGGGCGGTGGCCTGAACCGCGCCCGAGGGGCAGACGTCGCTGAACTTCTACCCGAAAAAAAGAATATGCAATCGAACTGAAATTTCGTCAAGTCAGGTTTAATTTTCTTGAACGAAGCAGCAATGAAAGCAGAATTGAGTCGGGGAATTATGAAAGAAATTGGAGAAAGAAATTTAAGGGGAGAACAGGGATCAAAAGTGGGAAATAAAAGAAAAGGAAGTTTCCTTTGGGGAAAATGTTGGGATTTTAGGGAACTTTGATGAGTTTTTCTTGGGAGAACCTAAGCTCTTCGTTAATTTACACACAGTCTGAGTTAAGGAATCTTTTAAAAGACATGTCGTTTGCTTTTGGGTTCTTCTTGGAGAACCTAAGCTCTTTATTGAGCTACACATCAAGCCTAAGGAATTTACCGACTGGGTTAAGGAATCTTTAAAAAGACAAATCTTCAGAGCCATTTAGACGTTGAAAAGAGCACCGAAGTTTAAGGAGAATAGGAAACTCAGCTATTTCAAGCCTAGATATGTCTTTGAACTGAAGGAACCTTAGGGTATTTATCACTAAGAATTGATCTTCGAAGTCTTGAAATGTTAAAAAGATCATTAAATATCAAATCCAACGCTCAACTAATTTTAGACCAGATATGACCTCTAACTGAAGAAATCCTAGGAAATTGATTACCAACAATTGATCACTGATCCCAAGAAATGTTAAAAAGATCATTAAACTTTAAATTCCATAAATCCCTCGCAACTTATTTAATCAAAAGACGAATCTAAATTGACTCAATAGGATCATAATACAAGATCTCAAAAGACCATTCAAAGCGCTCTTTAATCTGAACACAGTTCCCGTTTGAAACCAACAGACACATTTAAGGATTCCAAAAAAGCCCCAACCACATAAATTCCCATATTTTCAATCCGTTTGTTTTGGTGGTTTTTGCTCTCTGACCTCGATTTGCCGTGCAGAACAGACGAGCGTATAAATTACCTGTCGACTCGTAGGCCCCCCAAGAAATCGGACTGCTTTAAAGTTCACGAACCCGAACCGAAAAGAATCCAACGGAAAACTAGAGGAGTGGCGAGAACAGAACAAAGCAGAAAAACTGGCAATTTAGCGAGTCTTTTGCATTTTTAATTGGGGAGCATTTTAAAATTCCCAAATCGACGGCGGCTAACGACAATTCATTATAAATTATTGACGGACAGACAGGACAGTCAAAGTTTTAAGTTTTTCTTACTTTTTTTAGAGTTTTGTGACTGCATCCGATCGCTTGGGCATAGCGGTCACGATTTGTTGGAAGAATCAAATCAAAATTCTGGGCAAGTAATTAAAAATTCGTCGACTATAAATCAATTCGACAATTCGACAAGTTTGAGCGAATTTTGCAGCAGCCAGCAAGTGAACGACGGCCTGCAAATTAACACCTCAAAAACCGATAAACCGACAAAAACACCGCAACTCCAGTAGCCCGGCAATTGGAACTTTGGTGACAACCCAACCGATCAACCCGTTCGGCCGGTTTACATCAAATTTACAACAAAACTTTGGTTAGTTTTTTGTGCTTCGGTATTTATGGCCCCGTCGACGGGCCTCCCCTAATTGCCGGTGTGCCGTGGACTTTAATGCATGTCGAGTTTAATTGTGGCGAGTTGGGTGCCCACACAGGCTGGTGGGGGGCCCAAAGTTATGGGCAATAAATAAATTCGAATTACTCGAGGCCCAAGCAGAAATTGTTTAAACAAAGTCACTTTGTCAATTCAATTGGCTGGCCTCGTCCGGATTGTCGTCATCGGCCCACTGGCGACGCATTTACATAATTTCTAGTTAGACAAACGGGAATAGAAGGCCCAGACCGACCCAACGACCCAGCAACCCGTCCGCCGATCGACAGATGCCCGGGCGTTGGATTGACATGTCTGACGGGGAAATTTGCATAATAAAGACGGAGACATCGGTAAGTGAGCCAGAAAGTTGAACACGATTCTGTTTGGGTTTACAAAGAAGGTAAAGAGCGATAATAATGGCTTTTTGATTGATGGAAAATGTGTGTCGACAATGAAATCCAATCAGCCGGATTAGCCAACACCCAAGGAAGCGGAATTTATTGGATTTCCTTTCCAATAAATTGGCGAAAATGGGGCCTCATTTAGCTTCGTTTTATTTGCTTTCGTTTCGTGTGTTTTGCCCCACCGGGGGGCCAATTGGGCAACCGCCACGGCCAGGTCTGCCCTCTGGCAATTAGCCGGGTTAACCAGCCGCCCCCTCCCACAGCCAACTGATTAGCCTGACGAAATGAACTGTAAAGTTCAAACGGCGGCCACTTCAAATGCCAAGCAAATACCCCCACCGAAAAAAATGCGACAAAAATCTGCACAGAGCACGCAAGTCCACCGATTTAGCCGGTAGGCTGCGCTTGCGCAATGCGTGTCGGCGCGGCGGCCTCAGATCCGCGGACCGGCCGACTGGTTGGCTGTCGTCAAACAGTTGCACTTTCGGCTGCAAATTGGCCAGCTAAACGGACGGATGGCTGGACAGTTGAGGCCCCCGGGGTGGCGAGAGGCAGGCAACGAGGCAGCGATTGCGGTGATAATTTTCCAGGCCGGTTTTCCAGCCGAGGAAACTTGGCAGGCAGCCGGCCGTGTTGGCGGTTTATCAATTAATTTGAATTTATTCAGAGGCGTTTAATGTTTTCAGTAGGATCTCAAACTGTCCAGCTGTCCGGCAAATTGTGCGCACACAATTGGCATTTCGGCCAAGGCGAAAGTGTCCGCTGATAACAATTCACCGCCTAATTGAAGAGCTCGAAGCGAACAAAAGAAGCCAACTTTCCTCAAGCCTCTCATTAAAATCGGAAGAGCTGCTCAACTGTCCAAGTGTCCAACTGTCCGGGCAGCCGTCAAACGGTAGCTGCAACAGGGCAGCCCTCTGCCTCTGCTTTGTTGGCTTTCTTCGTCTTCAACTGGCGCTCATTAAAAAATATTTTTCCAGCCTCGTCGGGGAGAAAAAAAAACTGACAGGCAAAATAATTAAATTTTGAGAAAATGATAAGCGTGACAGGTAGCAGCCCACCCCGTCGCCCCTGAAACTGTAACAAATGCGTAGAAAGTGGCAGCCGCCTTCATGCATATGCAGGCCGGCCAAATGCCCTGCCGCTCAGCCCAGCGGAGATAAGGCGACCGTCCGTCGGCTGTTGGTTGTCGGTTGGTTGACAGCTTCCAAATGTCACACAAATCAATTCCAAATTTCAAGCCGACGAAACGCAGCACCACAAACACAAGAGCTGCCAGCGAGTTGAGTACTTGGCCCAAATTCCGCGCCGCTCAAAAGCTCAGCCAGCGCCAAATGCACTGGGAGAAAATTCAGAGGTCGCCCGATTATTCAAATTCAAATCAAAAAGCGACGAAGAGCGACTAAGCGATCGTTTTAGGTTAATTAATCTTAATATTCAATTTATAGAATCAAACACAGCGCTCAGTTTTAGTAGATTTGTGGCTTTGAGTGAGTCGCTTGGGTCGCCTAGGAAATTAGCAGGACGCTCAAGGAAACTTCGATTATTTTTAATATTATTTTTTCCATCGTCTATAAGTCGTTGAGTCGCCCAGTGATGGTCTCTTTGTCTCTCTGCCATTCAAGCCCTGAGCGATTTCCGTCCTTAGCTTTATTGTCCTCACAGTCTATCAGTCGTTTAGTTGCTTCTACAGTCGCCCGTGGCCCAGGTCCTTGCTGTTCTCTTACCACAAATTTCGTCGCTTACTCCTTCAGTTTCTTAGGAGCTTCGTCGTTTAGTCATTGACTTGTTGGTTAATCGATCAGTTCCTTCGCCTTTCATTCCTTCAATAGCTTTGTCCTCACAGCCTGTCAATCGCTAAGTCGCAGAGTCAAAGTCACTTGCCATGAATTCTGTCAGTCGGTTAGTCGCTCAACCAGTCGCTTGTGGCTCAGGCAGTTCTCCCAAAACCTTCGTCGCTTAGTCTCACAGAAGCTTCGTCTTTAAGTCATTAAGTGGCTCAATCGCTTAGTTCCTCAGTTGCTTTTGGCCTAATCTTTTTCCGCTCTCTCTTAAGCCTTGCCAAGAATTGTACCTTCCTGATTTTTTGACCCAAGTTCCCAAAACCCTCACAGAATTTTGTTGCTCTTGCTTTTCTCCCAGTGTAGACAGCGGACAGCGGGTAACGAAATGGTCACTTGGACAGACAGTTGAGTGAGTCGGTGCATAATTATGTCTGCCCAGTTGGTCAAGTTGCTGACGAACGCAGCCGGCCGGCTGGCTGGCTTGGCCCAGCTTTTCGAGACGACGCCAGGCAAACAACGCAACGCCAGCAAAATCCACATGGCAACACGGGTGATGGGGAGGAAAATGAGGCGGGGTGGTTCTATTTGCCCGCCCAGTGATTTGCCAATCAAAGTGGATTCACTGTCGCTTTCGTTAACTGCCCAACTGTCCAACTGCCCAATTAGCCCACATTATGCACGCCAAAGTTATTAAAAGCGAAACGGGTTTCTAAGTTTTTCCTTATCAAAAGACAAGCAATCGTGTAGATGGATTAACCCTAGAAAAGCGAAAAGTCGTTGTCACGAACCCAAAACAACAACAACATAATTTTCTATTTAGACTTACATATGTCGGCTGGGTAGAGAGTCGAGGAGAGTTTGGCGATCGTGTTTGTGGCAAAAGTCGTGCTCTGGGAGGCTTCCTTGAAAGGTGTGCAGGCGCAATTAATTTTAGCCTTTGCGATATGACGACTTTTGCCAAAATGCAGACCAGAATGCGGGCCATTGACTCGAGTTTATTTATGGCGGCGATGACGGCTGGGGACTCTGGCCATGACCATTTTGAGTTGGCTGGCTGGATTCTAAGTGCCAGCACGATCTTTGGAAAGTTGCTAGCGGCCAATGCGGATTTCTATGGAAAAAACGCCGATACGATGACGCCAATAAAATGTGCCCGGACGGACGGTTGGACCACTGGCTATCTGAGAAACACAAGCGCTTCTTTCCAATGCGGAGGGCCGGGTGGGGAGGCCATAGAAAGCCGGGTAACTGTGGCCCCACCGCAGCTGCACTTCACATGGCGAGCACACAAAAGGCAACTGACATCGAGTGGCCAGAGACCGAGCGCGCCACTTGAGCCTTGTCAGTTCTACGGGGCGCTACAGTTTCGCCGTGGAGAGCACTCGAAAGGAATGTGCGGAGGTTGCGGCTCAAATCATTTGGTAATCAACAAGTGCATGAAAAATGAATGGCGGATTGAGGGGGCTACTTTCACTGCAGCCCACTCAGCCCGGCCAGATTCTCACGCATTAAACGAAACTCTAATTGATGGTGCGCACCGAATCGCCGTAATTGCGGCTCCCGCCGATTAGAATGCCGGAAAACTCACCCCGAACGCGCGTGACATTAACTCGGCGCTGGCAACATGTTGCCGCAACATTTGTTGCCAGCCTCAGTCAACTTTTTTTTTGGCTCAGTGGGTCAGGCCGGGCGTTTGGGCGTGTCTGTGGATATTGTAATGCAATTCCTAATACCATTAAAGCGTGGCCGTGTCTGTTGTCTGTTTTTCTCTCCGTCGACTGGAAATTGTTTAAATTGAAACACCCACGCATCAACGGCAGCCGTTGCAGCCGCTGCTGCTGCCACTTGTCAGTGCACCACACGTGTGTGTGAGTGTGTGGGTAACTGCATTTTGGACTTGTTTAATTGCCGTCGCCAATGGAGAACTTTTTGGCCAGCGGAAGAACCGAAAAGTGAATGGCTGGCCGCCCTTTCGATGACCACTCATTAGCGCCAGGGACACTCACAAATGACTCACGGCAATTCACATTGAGTGCACCCACGCAGCCACTCAGTTGGTAATTCAAATTGAGACGTCCTCGCGGCTTACAAAAAATTCAAATGAATTTTAAAAAAAGGCAGGAGAGTGGGGGGAAGTTGTTGTGCGGAACGGAAAAACCGCGACTGTCAAAATAATTCAACAAGCTGACCCCTTGCCACCTGGCCACCCACACCCCACACCCCGTCTGTCTGTGTGTCCGTCTGCGGTTGACAAGCAACATTTTCATTTGGTCCGCGGCATGTTGATGAAACTTCCTCGTGTTGCTGCCAGATTTGTCCATGTTGATAAGCCCGCCCGGCGGGGGCGTCGTCGGGAGTTCAACTTGCGGGCCCCAGCGGCGACAGAGTGACAAAAAAAAAAACACCAAAACAGCCGCATAAATATGAACAGCATATGCGGTTTTCTGGTTGACGGTATTTGGGGTTAATTCGAGTTGAGTTTTGGGGCAGAAGAGAGAAAGCTTCGAAGGAAGATTGCATTTTAATAGAGCCTAAGAAATTGGACAAATTGCCGGCAGCACCCACGCAGTTAATTGAGTTTAACAAGCCGCGACGCGTAAATAATAAAAATCAATTAAAAAAAAAGCTATTTTGCCGTTTAGGGTCAGCGAGGTGAGGGCCGAAAATTGTAGAAAAAGTTTTTATGCAATTTTCGTTTGTGGTCATTAACACGCCGATTTCGCCGCCAATTTCCATTCACATTCAGTCATTCATGAAAATTGTGTAAAAGCTGTGAAACGAAAAGCTGTTCGATTTTGTAACGAGCAATCGAAAAAAAATAAACAAAAATATTCAATCAAAAACGAATAACACAAAATCAAAATACAAAAATTAAGCAATCGCCAGCGACACATAAAAAATGTAATAAATCGTCTATTAGACGGGGCGGCTTTGCCGAGCTTCTAAGTCTCTGAATTAATCAACTCAGCACTCTTCCCCTTCCTTTCCTCCCCTTTATATTGAGATGAACTTGAACTTTGCCTGCCGGCGGCCCCACATTAAATCATTTCTGAATAGACGACAATAAAGCCCGAAACAGTTGATTTTGTAGGCGAGGGAGGCGCTCCTCGAAGAGCCTCTCCATTGACATTGAAGCGGCCGTTAAAAGTGCGTAAATAACAATAAAGCCCGTCGATCTGTCGATCGTTAGATGCCACCAAAAAGTACCAAGTTGACGGCAACCGTCTCACATGCCAACCAAAACAATAAAAGGTTCGCGAGGGCTGTCCGATAAATAAATCGAATTGGGTTCCCAGAAAATCAATTGAATGACGAGGAGACGGGTAGAAAATTACTTTTATGATCTAAACATAAATAAATTCCAAATTATTAAACAATATTGATTAAATTTCAGGAAAAAACTGTTGGCAGACTCGAGAGCTAAACAAATATCGGTTACATTCTCTGTAAAAAGTCTCCTAGCAAAATTTATATATGTATTTGTTTTCATTATAAAGAAATAATAAATAAAGGTCGGGGAGACGCACAGAAACTTACTTTTAGGATCTAAACATTTAAACATCCAAAGTTATTTAGAGAATTGGTTAAATTTCAAGAAAAAACTGTTGACAGACTTGGGATCTAAATAAATATCGGTTAAGTTCTCTATAAAAATTCTCCTAACGAAATATATATATTTTTTCATCATAAACAAAAGTTCAATGAAGCAGTTTTTTAACGTTTTCGAGACTTAAAAAAGTCCTCAACTTTTATGTTCTTAGCTTCCTTTTTTTGCTCTTTTATCATTTTTTAAGGCTTCTCGGGGAAACTTTCTTTATTAGAGTACAAGAAATAATATAATATAATAATTTTATAAGGCTTCCCAAAATTGGAGAAACTCTTTTTATAAGTCCGTCAGAAATAAAACGTCTCTATTAATTTCTTTCCTACTCCCCACATTTCTCTTTTAACTTTTGACAATTCTTTCTACAACTGTTCTTAGGAATAATCAGAAAAACATATTATCCGATTCCTTTAACCCACTTTTCTCTTTCAACTTCCAAAAACTGTCCCCAGAAATCCTCATACATCTCTATCAATTTCTTTATCCCACTTTATTCCCCCAATTTTGGGATAACAAATCCTCCGCTAATCTGTTTCCCTCAGAATCCCAGCCGATCTCTGATCTTTCCCAACTCCCCGAGTTTTATATGCAAATGTCATTGAGTGCCCTTCCGATTTTTTTATATAACCTTAGAGAATTTAATTGCCTTCTGCTGTTGTCGCCCCACTCGAATGTTTGCCACTTGTTTGTCTTTTTTTTAATGGCAGCAACCAACGGCCACGTCGGGCATATTAAGTGGCCGGCCGTCTTCCCCTCTGAGACTCTCCCGCCCTCTCTAACCAGACAAGTTCGTTGCTCTTCAGAAAGTGTTGGTTTGAGGGTTCTATCGGTTCGGTGGCTTAAGCTAAATACCGAGATTAGCGGAATGAATAGTCTCCGAGTTTCTTGAGAATATCGAAAGCTTATAATTAAAGCGAACAAACCAGTTTTCGCTGCCCCCAACCAGCACTTAGGGGGTGGCAAACTCAATTAATTGAGAGACCCAAGGCGCCCCCGACGATGATATCATTTGCCAATTTCATAAGTCAACTGAGCACCGACGGAGAAGCCACTGCCGCCCGGCCACTCGAGAAATTCTCCCAACCAAAATGGTTGGGGCTGAAATTATTACAAAACTTGACCAAAATCAAATTTATAGAGGAAACGCCGAAAGAGCGAAGCTTCCAGGGGCCAGCAAACAGCGTTCAATGTCATGCACCGGTTGTTTAAATTGAATTTTCCAGCAGTCGCCAGGGCAGCCAGAGAGAGAGGGAGGGGCAGGGCGGTGCGGAGTGGGGAAATCAAAGCAAACTGCTCGCCGCCGAGTCAGCGGGCCTTTTATTGAGCAAGTTCTGTTGGCCTGGTGTGAATCGGTTTTGTAATCATTGCCGCGAAAATCGGTGGCCGGGCGGCGGCGGCGGCGGCTCTTAACGGCACCGAGCACCGCTGGAGGAGGCGGCGGTTCCATAAATTCTGGGGTATTTATAAGGAAGGCGGCGAGAGTCAAGATCAACGGATTAGCAGGCCGGCCTGTAATTTCAGTCAATAAGCGAGTTGGCCAGCTGAATTTCACCAGGCCCTGAAGGCCCCGCGAATTTGATTTGTCATTCGTGGAAGAGTTTAAAAAGTTTATTTATCAGGCGAGGGAATTTCTCAAAACGCCGCCGGTAAAAGCTAATTGGGCCCACTGTGCTGGCAAAATTTAAGACTGGCCGGCGCGAGTCTAGAAAATTTATGCACATTTTATTGCCAATCGTTTGTTTATTGGGCCAAGACATGCAGCTTTTTGTGGTTTCTTCAAGAATTTGGGGCTTTCGAAATTAATTGAATTAAGTTGTTGATTGAGGCGCTGGCCGGCCGGCCGGGTAAGTGGATTTTCTCGTTCTAATTTGTTGATGCCTCCTCGGTCGATTGTCAATCCGAGAACGGAAACTCACAAGACATTTGTCATACCGCAAACAGCAACAAAATGCTGGCTGCGTATGCATCGTCACGTTCGTGAGGAGAGAAGAAAACTTCCGGCCACGGAAAACGAGAGACTTTCGCACGAATCGACAGACGGCAGAGGAGTCATAGCCAACGACATGGCCATGGCATGTTTTGGGTATTTATCATTTAGTTAATATCTTTTAAACAATTTGCAGACGGTGGTCGTCGGCTGGTCAGTGGGGCCGCCATTGGCGTGTTGGCCCGGCCGATAAAGTCGCATTTGCTTAGCTTAGAAATAAATTCTTCTTGGCCAACAGCCGCGGCGGGGCAGGCAGTTGGCCAAAACATACTTCTTGGCGAATAACCAGTTTGGGACAGCAAACGAGTTTTTGCCAAAATACAAAAGAAGAAAAACTCAACTCGGCACGGCCCGGCGGCTCAGTGGTTCCAGCGGCTCGGGCTATTAAGACAACCGATCGGGGGACAGCGGCTGGAAACTGTATGAAGCCATAAACGAAATGACCAAAATTACGAGCATCCCCAACGCCATTCAGCAATCAACCAAGCGACGCACAAATTCCAGTCCAAACCCCGAAATTACCAACCAGCTTGGGCCGCCCGTTGGGTGACTTTTGAACCGCAAGAACCAGAAGAACGCGACAACCCAACCGCAAGTGGCAGTGGTGCACTGCGGAGATGCGGAGCTGCTGAGCTGCTGATGTTGCAGCCCCGATAAGGCCCCCGCCGGCCAGAGCACGAACAATGCCCGGGACAGAGAGAGGGAGCAATGACACCATGATGACGTTTATGGGTAGCACTCGTCGCATCCTTAGGCACCGCCTCCTTGGCCCCTTGGAGAAAGAAAGTTGCTTGTTCGGGGCCAGCAACGGTCGTGAGTGGCAGACAGAACTGCCCAACTGTCCAACTACCTAACTGCTTGTCTGTTCCCTGACACTGTACAAATATCAGCACTTTTGGTAGGCGGGTGTTTGCTGGAAGTCTTTGAGGAATAGACAAGGGACCGCCTGGAAGGCGGGGACTGCACAGCATCGCCAATCAATTAAGTTCGGGACGTGGTTTTCCCAGGCCCAGATGCCGGGAAAGGTGCGAAATTTGATACACGGCCATAAGGGAAATTTATGTGTGTGTGTAAAGCTCAAACGAGCCGACCACACAGCCCCTCCCAGCCGCCCGGGGAGACTCTCTATTCTCGGGCCAAGCCGTCGTCGTCTAACAGTGAAAAGGGTTCTTAGACTAGCCGTCCATCCAGGCAGATGCACAAGATAAGCCGCTGACATCAACACTTGTGTTCTCTGAGTTGAGGTCTGTGGCGCATTTGCATATCCGAGGCGGTCGTTGTCGTAGTCATCGAATTTTACGGCTGACAGTCATTAAATTAAAAGCCCCGCATCGCCAGTTGAACACAAGAGATCGCCGATCGATCCGATCACCTTTGCCGGCTCTCTTCATAAAAGAATCTTAAATAAAACCGAGCTACATATCAATCAGTTGTTCGGCCAGCGAGATCTTTCACGATACGCGCGGCGGGTATGTAAACTCGGCTACAAATTAATGTCAACGCACTTTGACAAAGCGACAACAACACCAGCAACAACATCAGTTGCCCCAGAAGACAGCCAGCCAAATGGCCCGACAATTCCGCCAGCAGCCGAGGGCTACATGAGAATTAAGTACCCTCAGATATTTTTGGCTACTCAGTGGTCGTTTCTCATACCCTAAACGATCAAGAATAAAGACAGAGAATATGGGCTTTTAAATATTAAATTAAAAAGTCCCTAAATACTTCAGAGGAGGGAAAAGACTCGAACCTCCAAAGAACCATTATCTTAAAGACAAAAGACTAGCAAACCTAGAAATCGCAAAATTCACTTAAAAGAGTTTTGAAAAAAATAAATTTAAGAACCTTTCAGAAGTAGACTTAAAGCCTGTTAAGAAGCTACCTAAAATAACCTTTAAGAATCCCTAAAATCCTTTAAAATATTAAATTAAAAAATTCCTAAATACTTCAGAAGAGGAAGTACTTAGTTAACGTCTTTCTATTCTTTTTAAAGAGCAGATTCAAAGCTCTTTAAACTGCCCAAAGAACCATTATCTTAAAGACAAAAGACTAGCAAACCTAGAAACCCCAAAAATCATTTAAAATACCTTTAAAAAAAACAGTTTAAGAACCTTTCAGGAGCAGATTAAGAAGCTTCTTTAAAATCCCTTTAAGAATCCCCCAAATCCCATAAAATTTCTCAGATCAATCACTCTCCCAGCACCCTAAACATTTCGAGATCTTAAATAACCTTCGGAGAGATAAAAAATCATTTAGCTTCTCCAGGAATTCTTAAGCGTCTTC
Source organism: Lissocephala sabroskyi (assembly GCA_037075105.1). NCBI lineage: Eukaryota > Metazoa > Arthropoda > Insecta > Diptera > Drosophilidae > Lissocephala > Lissocephala sabroskyi. Next base: position 44,563 of record JBAMCP010000254.1, read on the forward strand.
AACAAATCGGCCCAATAAAAAACTCACAAAACAAACGCCGTTCAGAGCACTTCAATTTTGTTATACCAACTCAACCGCCGTTGGTATTTTTGTTGTTCTGGACGATCAATCATGGCCATCATCCGTTTGTGGTTGGCTTTGAGTTTCCCGTTTGGGATTCTGCCACTGACCACAAAAATGCTGGACGGCATGCAAAACTGCAAATCGAAAAAGAGCCGCAGACGCGACGAATTGAGAAAGGCGGCCTTCAATCTGCCCAGGTGTCCAAAAGAGCACTTGATCTTGTCACTGGGTCTAAAAAAACGGTAAAAGCAACGGTGACAGATCCAGCGAAAGGTCTCTCCGCCGACCCACACAACCGCCGTCCCCTGCCCACACGCCAGACCGTCAGACCGCCGACCGCCGACAGAGAACGCACCGACGAGGGGCAAACACATTTAATGAAACATGAAATTCATTTAAAATCGTAGCGGGCTGGCAAGTTTAATGGGCGTCCCGTCCGTCCCCTTCGCTTTATGCGTGTCGAACTTTGACGGCTCTCGACATCATCGTCGTCATCGGGGCGGGGCGGATCGATAGATCGACGGCGATCCGTCGTGCTTTCTATTTGGGGTTCTAGGCGGGCTGCCTTGTCGCTGGCTGCGGCTAATTAACTTGTAGCTCGCCGCGGTGAACATGCGTCCCAAACAAAATGAATTGATCTTTTTAACACTTTTGTTCTTGACGGGTGCGTGTTTCCGTTTGGCTGGGGAACCCAATTAGGGCGACAGATCGCCAGAGAAAGTTGATGGATCCCTCGGTAATCACCAGAAATCTGCATAAATCAGCCAATAATTCGTCGATAAGAAATCGAACAGAAGAATACGTAGAGAGTTCGTTAACCTGCGTAGACCAGCAGACAATGGGGAATCAAATGCCGTTGGAAACGTGATAAGCACACAACAGTGAGTTATTGAAATAAGCATAAATTGACCCCAGGAGGTCCTTAAGAAAAATCAATTTGGAAGTATAAAAGATTCCTCCAAAATTAGAAAGAAGTTGGGGTTAAATTCTTGTCAAACATTCTTGGTTTAATGGCGACCATCGATGACATTCTGAGTGGCTCATCAATTTTTAAATTAGCCAATCCTCCCGCCCCCGCCGGAGAGCTACTTGAGTTCGTTGGCGTTTGGCTGTAAAATTTAAAATTTTATGTGTCTTAAAGAAATTTTAATGGCCAAGAAGACAAGACGCCTCCGTCGAAAGAAAATCCCAAAGAGCGTGACGAAACCAGAAAACCTCATGGAAATCCCAACGGTTTAATTGAAAGAAAATCATTTGCATGGCATTTGAATTTCTTCTTTGTATTTTGTAAATGTTTTTATAACCAAAAAAAAACTGAGCTGCTGGGAATTGGCCAACCCAACCAACGGTCACCACACATTTAAAAATAAACAACAAAAATTGACGATCAAAATATTGGGACACCCGGTGGACTGGCAGGCTAAGCGGCTTAGTCGGCCCCGTCAATGAGTCGCCTCTTCAAAGTCAATCGGCGGTGGCTGGGAATTTTCCTCAAATTGCCGTAAATTAGCAGCGGTTACAATCAGGCGGATATTTCTGGTAATTTGCATTGACTGACGTCGCGCGCGCCTTCAAGTGCATTTCGGCCGGGTTGACGGCTTCTAGCCAACGGCGGCATTGGCCTTTTGATCACCCAACGCCGCCCCAGCCGCCTCCAACCGCCTTTAATATTTCACACTGACCATTTTGCCGGGGCTCTCTGGCGATCGATCGATCGCTCCATGTCAGTTTGTTGCCGGTCCGTCCAAGGCGCCCCCAAGGGTGTTGCCGTGACAAATCGCTGTGTGCAGTGCGGAAGCGAATTCAACAACGAAATACAAATTTTCATACTTTTTTGTGCGCCTCACGTAAGCGCCAAATTGCCGTTTAGCGTTTGCCGTTTTTCCGCCTGGGCGAGGAGTGTGCGTGTGCCCAACCACAAAGTTCAAATGTCAATGGAAATCAGACAAATAGAAACTGGAAGGGAGGCTAAGAAAAAAAACATCTGTGATTCTGTTGCTCGGTTGCATGTGGGCTGTCCGTTGGACAGAATCTCGGCCAGCTCATAATGAACAGACAATAAGACTGTTAATTTCCCTGCACCAGTGGCTGGGCGTTTGTTGCTGCCTCCGTGCAGATGTGTCGGTTTTATAGAGAGAGAAAAAAATCTACATGAAATTTACATCTGCGCCCGCATGCAACGGCCCAGCCGTCTGTCTAGCTGTCCTAGAGAACAAGTTCCCAACTGTTCGACTGAACGACTGCCTTCAAATTTTATGGCTCACTTTTCAATTTATCGCCGCCGCCGCTGCCTTGGCCTGGCAAATGCCAAAGATCTAGAGGGCAAGCCCACGCATTGCATTCCTGGTTTGCCTCAAGATCGAAGGGGAGACGACGCGGCCGGCAATTAAATTGATTTCAATTTGACAATCGGGGGCGGTTGGCTGGCTGGCCAGGCAAACATTCACTTTTCTTTGCCACTTTGCCACTTTCTTTCTAAACGCAAACTGCGTGCGTGGCGTGGGCGACCCCCACAGCCGTCGGGGGGTTAAGGCGGCGGCAGCGCGCGTGGCCTGCTCGGTTGGCCTTTTTTTTTTTGGTGTTTTTCTTTCAAATTTACATTTACAAAATACACCTGTTGGGGTTGTCGTCGTCGTTGTTGTTGCTGTTGCTGTCAATGTTGCTGGTTGTTTGTTGCTTGCAGTTTGTTGGCCTGGCCCGAGGGCATTCCAGCGTCGTAGGTGGCGGCCGCGGCTGGTAGGCTTTTTTGCAGCGCACTTGCCTGGGTCGGTTTATTGTTGGCGGTTCGATAAAATCAACAAGAAATTTAACTATTTGTTTTTACCGCTAGAAAGTTCAATTTCAATAAGCCAAGAAACGAGCGGAGCAGGCCAAAGGCGAGGGCGAGGGCGGCTGAGATTAAAATCGCCTTTTTTCCGGCTTAGAAAGTCTCCGATCCTCTGACCCTGCCCATTGTGATTTTCTGCTGATTTCTATATAGCCGATTATATAGGAAAGATTACAACGTTGCCCAATCGCCAGCGTAAGACAAAAATTAAAAGCAAATAAACCGAAAACTACAGTCGAGAAAATAAACAAAAGCGGGGGAGGAAAAACTGCCCAGCTGCGCAGCTGACCGAGCACAGCATGTAAACTTGTAATTAGGGAAGTCCAAAAGGTGCGAAACGCAGCAGGTGGGGGGCAGCAGCAGGCCGCTCATAAAATCGCTTTGTGAAAGAAAAACGGAAAACTGACTTTTCGCGAAGGCGTTTCCCTCGGCCTGGGTAAACAAAATGCAACGCATCGGCGAACGTTTCTTCTGGGTTTAAAGTGTTAAAAACTACCTGTTGAATGCGATCCGCAGAACGCCATGAAATGGGCTTTCGTCAAATTAGCAGATCGACGCTAACGACGCAGGCGTCCAACTGCCCAACTGTCCAACTGTCCGTGTGTCAGAATGGTCGTCGTGGGTCGGGCTTCACTGTGGGAGATTTCGCACTTAGAATTTTTACCTGCCAGTCGAGTTTTTTGGTTGCCTTGCAACGGCAGCTGCGCAATTTCGTGGCGTTTTATTTTCTTGTCTGCGGATTTGCATACGCACACGTTGGGGAGTTGGGGAGATGGGGTGTTGACTTGCCTGCTTGTCGTTATCTAACTTTGGCTCCGGCTGGCTGGCACGGCACTTGATCTACAGAAAAGGCAAGCGGCATTTGCAGTGCCCCAATCTACCCAACTGTCCGGCTGTGCGACTGTCTATCTGCGCGTCTGTCCTTCAGTCAGTCATATAAACTGAGAGCCATAAATTCTCCAGTCGTTTAGGTTTTACGATTGTCGGCAGTCTCCCAACACCGTCTCTCTGTGTGTCCGCGTGTGTGCAAGTGTGCGTGTGTATCTTTCAACAGGCGCATCTCCTTTGCTATCTAAGCTGAGGCCGAGCTGAAGTGGCTGTGGCTGTGCAGACCAAAGCGGAGTCCGTTTTCCAGCCTCCTGCCAAGAATTCTCAACTCTTGCTCTTCTGTTTTTGCCCGCAACTCCGCAGCCGCCCGTCGTTTACTGTACCGTCGCCAAAAAAAAAAGATCACAAAATCCAAGGAGATCGAAAAGAAAACGAAACAGGTCGACGGCTGATGGAAGGGTACCGGCGGACAGACGGACAGTTGGGCAGACGGGCAGACGGGCCAAGTTTTGCGTGATCTGCACAAAACCCAAACCAGACGAAGGTTAGGCCAGGGAAGAGGAGAGTGGGGGGAAGTCTATCAGGTAGTTTGGGTTGGAAACATTTTTTTGGGACTTCAAAGAAAACGAAATTTCGGGCTACCGTGGAACCTACGAGATCGGCTCCCAGGCTCCTGCTCCTCGCTTCTTCCATTACTCATCGCCGAGATCTCCCCCCAAAAATCTTCTTTCAGATCGTAAAAAAAACAACGACAGCTCCAAATGAAAAAGACCGACTCGAAAGTGCGCACACTTTCATTTTCACGTCGTAAACTCGGGGAAAGAAACAAGACAGAAAAAACAAACCTGAGCCGCTTAAATGACATTTAAATAAACAAGAGGGACAAGCGAGGATCCAGCAGACGGACGCCAGGCAAAATATAGAAAGGCCGCACCGCCAAGAGTATTCAATGGTCGGTGTGCCCGAGGCCAGCCCCCTTTCACTGTCGTGACTGCAGACGCCGCCGCCGGCTGGGCCACAGGAAGTTCGCACTTCGAAGAACCCAAAACTTTAGAGAGCACGGATTTCTGATTGCACTTTAATGAGAGCTGCGGGGAGCGGATGCAATGAGCGTGCCGGGTTGACATCCTGGTGGCTGCCCAGTTGGGTTCCACGGCCGATTGGGTTACCCCGAGCACTCGAGCATGAAATGCGATGCCACAAAAACCCAACAAAAGGGAGAGACGGGTTGAGGGACGGGGGGACTCACCTGCATTGAGTTGGACGCCCGGCAGGACCACCGAAGACTCCGATTTGAAGCCGGCAGCCACATCCGTTTCGTCAGCGGTGTCGGTGGATTTGTCTAAGGTTGATGAGGCGTCGATGTGGACCAAAGTGTTGCCCTGGTGGAGGCCAGCGCGGCGGTGCTCTTTGGTGAAGGGGCTGGCGCCTTGGACGCCGCCCATGAGGAGCACCAGGCAGATTTGCCTCAGTAGGCCGCGCATTTCACTGGCGGCAATGCGACTGCTGCTCGGCTGCCCCATTGCCAGGCATTGAGGGGGCGGGGGGACGCGTGACACTTTCAATTAAGCCGGCGGTAAAGGGGCACGCGCGAATTTAACTTTTGATGATCAAACGGCGACGACGGCGCGAAATAAATTCAATTAAATGTTTGAAATTATGTCAGCCACTTGGAAATCCACGGCCGGCCTTCTGGAAAAGACGAGGAGAAGAAGGCAAATGAGTTTTTGGTGGGGAAAATCGAGCAGATTGCCTGCGCAAGCGCATTTCCCACATAATTTCCCTCTAGGATCAGGGATATGCCCACGGATTCCCATAATAAAAATGCAACGGCCAAGCCCACAAAGCCGATCGGCCCACGCCCGTGAAGGGCGCACACATGCGGCAGCGCAGAAGTTCCGTTAGCGCCGGGCCATAAATGTCAATGGAATTTGTTGTTGGCCCGGCCGCGCGCGAATGTGTGGGAAATGAAGGATCGCAAAGAGGCACACACATGTGTGCAGGAGCAAGAAGAAGAACAACAACAACCGTTGCTTCTTTGTATTCCTTGGAACAGTGTGGGGAGGGGGCCCATCGGCCAAATAAACAGAACGAAAATGAACCAATAAACCCGAAATTGATATCCGGTTGGCGAAAAAAACAAAACCACAAACACAGACTCCAAATTGCTGCAAGTGTTTGCGTTGCCCGCCGTCGTTGTTGTTGTTGTTGGTTTTTCTGTTATTTATTTGGTTTTTGTGGCCGGGTCACGCACATACCTATAATTTGCATGGTTTTAGCTGCGTTTGTTTTGATTTCAATTGTTTGCACACACAAAAACTATTTAATTGTTGGCTTTTCTTCGTAAACTTCGTCAAATTTTGCTAATTGTACCGTTTAGCGGTAAATTCCAAAACACGAACAACACACGGAAAACCAACGAACGCAGTTTAACCTTACACGTCTGCACGGCCCGACGATCGAACTCGCAATGAGATCGCTAAGAATCGGTTTTCGATAGCAGGCAGTAGGGTTTACTGCAAATGCAACTCTGTTGAGATATTCATTAATCGATTAAGCAAAGGACTGCATAGGCGGGAAATTTAAATGATTTTTGTTGGGAACTGTGGAATTTAATTTAATAAAAATAATTAAAAACAGGTGCTTGGCATTACCACCCTAAAATTCGAACTCAGCTGGAATTAAATACGGATACAAAGAATTTCATCTAAAGATATTGTAATCTGGACTTTTGAAAATGGCGCGCTACTTGGGCAGACGCAACTCCCATCTCTAGGGTTGCCTCCCATCTCTAATCTTCTTATCACGAAGTCCGATTTTTGTTTATTTTTAGAGACGATTAAAAGAAACTCCAGAATATCTCCAATCTACCTGCACGCAGCTTTAGTTTAACTCAAACTTTTAACAATTTGGATGCGTAATGGCTTTGCCAAGCTTAGTTTGTTGTGCGCTTAAATGGAACACCTTTGACCCGCCCAAAGCGACCCAAGGGTCGCGCCAAATTATGAAAAACAAGACTCTCCGCTTTTGCCGGCTAGAAAAAGTTCCTAAAGATCCGCACCACCGCTTGGACCCAACGTGGCACTGGCCGCTGGACAATCTCCCGCTCGGCTGTCGTCGACATTTCGTACAATCGATCCGCCTCCGCCTGCAGCCGCTTGCTCAGGTCCTGGTTGGAGGTCACCAGGCACACCTGCGTCTCCAGGTCGCGGTTGACCGAGCGCTCGCCAAAGTTCGAGGATCCAATGAGCGTCAGATTAGGCAGCTGGGCGTTGGGCAAATAGTACCAAAGACCCTTGGCATGGTACGTCCAGCCGGGCTTCTCGTATTCGAAGAAATTCACGCGGTGGTCCTGCCGGCGGCGCACCAGATTCTCGTAGAAGCTCTTGGCTATCAAGGAGTAGGCCGCGGGGATGCCGCCCGCCGGGCCCTTGGCGCCCTGGAAGCCGTTGGCCTGCAAACAAACAAGATCAACTGAGAGTCCTTTGGAAGGCTCATCAAACTCACATTTGGATGGGCCATGAGTATGCTGCACTGGGCCAGGCAGTTCTGGGTGATGGTGTCCATGTACTCCTGGGTGAGATTGAAGTAGCCGGTGGCCAGCTTGAGCCGCGAGCCGTTTATGCAGTTCGATAGAAGCCTCTTGGTGACCACGCTGTCGTGGTGGATGCCGATCTGGCCCATTTCGAGCAGCGGGAAGACCCAGGTGTCCGCCTGGGTGTTCAGCTCCTTGGCCTGGGCCTGCCGGCGGTAGACTTCCTGGACGAAGTCCGCTATGCGCTGCTTGGCCTGCTGGATGAACTGCTCCTTGATGCCCTCGTAGGGCAAGATGCGCCAGTTGCGGTGCAGGCCCTCGCCGGCATCCTGGTTCACAGCCAAGCTGAACTCCTGCACGCGCTCAATGAACTGGGCATAGAAATCCGCCAGCGGCTTGTCCTCTATCAGGATATAGCGGTCCTGCCGGTTGGTGAAGTAGTCGTTCGACAGATTGGCCCCCGATATGAGCACGGCATCGTCGAAGAGATAGACTTTCATGTGCTGAAAGGAGAACCGATTAAATCGCATCAAATCCATCAAGGATTTGGGGCCAACTTACCTGGAGTCCGAGGAGTTCGTTCCAGCGCGGCGGCGCCAGTTTCTTGGTCATGCCGCGCAGGTCGGGCGTGTGGTAGAGCGAGAACTGCACCTGCTCGCCAAAGTCCCGGACCAGGGGCAGCAGCATGGTCTTGGAGTTGATGGCTCCACGTGTCCCGCGGGTGAAGTCGAGCAGCACGTTGACCCGCAGGGCGGACTGGGCCTGCAGGCTGCGGCGCAGGGTCTGCACGAAGGTGTTCTCCAGCTGGCCCGTGCCGAGGTAGAGGCTGGCCAGGACAATCCGCCGCCGGGCTGAGGCTATGCGGTCCACCAGGGTGTTGTAGAAGTGCTGGGGCTCGTGGATGACTTTGATTTGGTCGCCGCGCAGGGGAAAGCAGGGTGCCACGTTGTGTAACCATGAGAGGCTGTCAAGGGCGGGGGCCCCGGTGAAGCCGATGGGAAGGGCTTGAGGTGATTGCGGCAGGCAGTTGATGAAATCCGTGGCGGGCGCGAGCTCCTCGGCGAATTGGGTGAAAAGGCGGCGCAGGTACATCATTTTGGTTCTCATCGACGGCACTGGCTTGGCGGGGCTTTGGTTTAGTTAAAAGTGGCTAGCATCTTCTGGTGTTTGAGGATATTTTAATTGTTTTGATTCATCAAAACACAAGTCTTTAAATTTAATCCTGTTTCCGTTTCGGTGTTGCTTCTGTGCGTGTGTGTGTGTGAGTAACTGTGCGCGCGTGTGGGGAGCTCTAAATGTTGTTGTTGTTTAAAGCCAGAGCTGTCGTGTCTTCGGACGTACATAAAAAAAATTGTTAACGAATTCCAACACCTAAAGCAAATGAAACAAATATAAAATATAAACTTAAAAAGCCAATTATTACGTAATATTTCTAAACAGAATTCTGAAAATCTGCCGGAAAATTCTAGCAGTGCTGCCACATTTTCAGAATGTGGCCAAGGAAATTAACTTTTTATACATTTTACAAAGCAGAAAATAATTTAAGTTAAATATAATTCCTTGACTTGAACGTTAGCTAACCAAATCTAGCTTTTATCTAATTTTTAGCGATTCCCCGTTCATATTTACGGTGGCAGCTCTGGGCGCATCAGCTGTTCGGCCTGCCACCCTTTCTGCCACGACTGGCTGCAGAGCTGCCAACCTCTTAACCAATTCTGCTTCGTTTTTGCTTTTGTTGTTGTTTGTGTTAAAAAAAAATTACAAAAGACGAAGATCTCGGATTAAATGAGACACCAGAAACCATAGTGCACTGTCCACCAACGAAACCACACACCACCAAAGCCAACAACCACATCAACCAGCCCCACGCCCACCAGCGCACCATGTCCTGGACGGAGAAAGTAGACCCCGAGCTCATTTTCACCAAGCAAGAAAGAATCGGCAAAGGCTCATTCGGTGAGGTATTCAAAGGTATCGACAATCGCACCCAGCAAGTCGTGGCCATCAAGATCATCGATCTCGAAGAGGCCGAAGACGAAATCGATGACATCCAGCAAGAGATAATGGTCCTCTCCCAATGCGACTCCCCATTCGTCACCAAGTACTACGGCTCCTTCCTCAAGGGCACCAAGCTATGGATCATCATGGAGTACCTGGGCGGCGGCTCCGCCCTCGACCTAATGAAAGCTGGCTCTTTCGAGGAAATGCACATCGGCATCATACTCCGCGAGGTCCTCAAGGGCCTCGACTACTTGCACTCGGAGCGCAAGCTCCACCGCGACATCAAGGCCGCCAACGTCCTCCTCAGCGAGCAGGGCGACGTCAAACTGGCCGACTTCGGCGTGGCCGGCCAGCTAACCAACACCACATCCAAGCGCAACACCTTCGTCGGCACCCCCTTCTGGATGGCCCCCGAGGTGATCAAGCAGTCGCAATACGACTCCAAGGCGGACATTTGGTCGCTGGGCATCACCGCCATCGAGCTGGCCAAGGGCGAGCCGCCCAATTCCGAGCTCCACCCGATGCGTGTACTTTTCCTGATACCCAAGAACAATCCGCCGCAGCTCATAGGGAACTATACAAAGTCCTTTAAGGACTTTGTGGAGGCTTGCCTGAACAAGGACCCCGAGAACCGGCCCACAGCCAAGGAGCTGCTCAAGTATCAGTTCATCAAGAAGGCCAAGAAAAACGCCTACCTGATCGACCTGATCGATCGCTTCAAGAAGTGGCGCCTGTCCAAGGGCGACGAGAGCGAGACCGAGTCCGAGAACTCCGACTCCGATTCCGACGCCAAGCAGTCCGGCGCCAGCAACGACGAGCCCTGGATCATGACCGTCAAGGGCCTCCACATCAACAATGCCCCGCGGCCCGGCGTCAACAGCCTCCAGCTCCAAGAGCACGAGCTCACCATGCAGAAGCTCATGCAGGGCACCCACTCGCCCCCGGCCAGCGGCTCGGCCGGCCCAGCGGCAGCTGCCACCGCCAAGTCCACCACGGCCGTGTCCCTGAACTCCTCGAGCGCCGTCAGCACGTCCAGCAAGATCACGGCTGCTGCTTCGGTGACAACAGTGTTGGCCGAAGCTCCGCCCGCGGCTCCCAGCCACAACAACAACACTAAGCATGCCACAACCACAATGTTGAATGCCTCGGGCAGCGGGCCGGCCAAGCACAGCAGCGTGGGCGTGGTGGCCGCGGCCGTGGGCACTTCCAGTTCGGCCAGCGAGCTCATGCAGAAGCGGTCCAGTTCCAAGCCCGAGCTGCGCCAGTCGCGCTCGGCAGCCACCCTGGAGCAGATGGAGGAGCGTCGCGCCTCCCTGGGCCATCCGCTGAGCCTGGACCAGCGGCGGGCCAGCAATCGCGAATCATTCCATGCCACGACCACGGCAGCCAGTGAGGAGTCGGCTGGCAACAACCATGTGAAGGTGGCGGCCTCGCAGCCTGGCCAGCGGCTGATCCAGACCAACAGCGCCTGTCTGAACAATTTCCTGTTCCCCGTGCTGAGCGACATCCAGCGGAAGTACAGCACCAGCAGCCGGCAGAATATGCACGGCGTGGGCAGCGATATTGGCGATCTGAAGTCGGTGTTCGAACTGGCCGAGCGCTCCAGTCCGGGGGTCAGCGATTTGTTTATGAAGGAGCTTATTCATATGCTGGTTCCGGGTTATTCGGAGACCCGCATAAATAATATTATGGACCGGGCCATACGCAACCGCAAGTAGAGGGAGGACGGAAATTCAACTATATATTATATACGGATACTTATATATATATTATATACATATTATTGGAAGGAACACCAACAACCCGAGACATATTCAGACATAGTGGCCAATGGAGCAAGAGAGCAGAAGTAGACTTATGAAAATTTTAAATGAAAGAGTTTATACGTTTATGTAGAGACCGATGTACATGTGTATTTGGACGGCGTTGATTGAACCGTTAAGCATATAAAAAAAATATATATATATTCGTTTGTTTATCTGCAATATTAATCTAATGTAAAACATATGCAAATTAAAATAAAATCACACACGTCTTTCACTTACTCTTGGCAGGGCAAAGGGCATTATGTGAGTAATAAGCGAAACGATTTTATCTCACTTGATAAGGCAATAGATAATATTTATAAATGTTTCTCAGCTTATTACAAAAATGTGGGCATTTTAAAACTTGGCGGCAAGTTGGCAGGGTTGTCTAAATCAGGGATGATTTCTACACTGAACTACAAGGTTAAGCAAGCCAACGATCGATAGGCTATGTTAATGGGGGAAAATTAAATTAAAAGGTTTTTTTTTAATTACCCAAGGCTCTAAATAAAGAATAAAACAAGAAAGAAACGGGAGAATAAATCTAGGGTTCAGTTTGAGTATCCACTTTTAACATGCATTTAATAGATTTTTTTAAAATTATTAAAATCTAAATCAGCGATGGCTTTAAAAAATAGAAAAAAACGCTCTAAATTGGCCTCATTGTTAATTTTTCTGGCTTTCTAGCTTAAAATAAAACAAATTCAATAAAATTTCCAGGGTTGCCCTGTTCTGTTAAAGCCAAACACTTGCCGCCTGTTAACTAACAGAATTAGAAAATAAAAAAGAGCGCATTTGAATATACTGGGCGAATTGTTTGCTTAACCTGGACGCTGGCTGCCAAATAAAAATTAATTTAATTGTTAGTGTGATATTTTGTATAGTATTAATTCACTTTGCAGTTTTACTTAAACCGCCAATCTTGCCGCTTTCGGTTGCACGATCATTTACACTTTTTTTTCGTCATTTTTTTAGCGTCATGGACTTCGACGAACAAAAAATCCAGGCTCTGACTTTTGAGCGTTCGAAAAACTGGTGTGCATTTATAAAGGTGAGCCACCGGCCAGTAAATAGTTAACAAAATTAACCCACCGCCATTTTAAGAAATTCGAAGAATCAACCGACGAAGTCGAGCTTACCAAGGACGACTTGAAAAACTATTTCGCCGAGGGCGACGCCGACTTCGAGGATCTATTCGACCCCAACGAATCTGAGGCCGTCGAAGTCCAAGTGCCCGAGGATGTGGGCAACACCACCATCACCGGCAACACCAGCCGCGCCGAGCTCACCCAAATGCTCTGCGGCAATGAAAGCAAACGCCCCCTGGAAACCGACTGGGAGGAGCTCCTCAACCAAACAATTCCCGTGCTCGACGAGCACCAACGCAAGTGGAGCGAGGCCGGCATCTACCGCATCCTAGAAACCTTCGATCCCAAGAAGATCGAAAAAGAAGTAGGCGACTGGATGCGCCGCCACAACAGCGCCTACGGCGGCCACAGCAAAGCCCTCAAAGCCCCCAAGCCATCGCGCCCCACAGACTCCGAGTTCGAGACCGGCAGCGAGGTCGAATCCATGCACTCGGTCGACACCGCCCGCTACATACGCGCCAGCCGCGCCCACAAGCCCACCAACTCCTCCCGCTCTTCCGCCTCCACCATCAAAATGTACCGCACCGTGCAGCACAAGCGCGACGAGCTGCACGCCAAATACCGCTGCAGCAGCAAGCATGACGAGGACCAGGAGCACCGCCACCACATACAGACTTTGCGCTGGCGCCGCCAGCAGCAGAAACTGGACGACCGGCTCCACCGGCTCCAGAGCCCGCGGCACTTCAAGTGCTCGGCCAGCCCCACGCACAGCATCCAGCGGCGCAAGCTGTTCCGCAAGCGGCGCGGCAACTCCAGCCACGTGTGCGCCTCCGAGTCCTCCAGCGGGGACGAGTTCGACTGCCTGATGACCCTCTGCCGCTGCAGCAACTGCATGACTCGCTCTTTGTCCCGCTCGGCCTGCCACAGCTACGGGCACCGCTGCTCTTGCCGCGCCCACCGAGAACGCACTGTGGCCTCGTCCAGGTCCTACTCCTGCCTGCACACCAAGCACCACCACCGGTTCCGGGCGGACGAGCGGCCGCGGGTGCTGGAGAGCGAGTGCAGCTGCTGCAACAACGAGCGGCTCTGCTCGGAGGTGGTGCATGTGGTGAACACCTCCACCGAGGATTGGGTGGTGGAGAACGACCTGAGCTCGGAGGAGGAGGCCAGGACCCCCACCAAATGCCTTAAGCTGGCCAAGCAAGCGTCGGCCGAGCCTGCCAAGCGATCTCATCGTGGACTGAAAGTGCTCAGGTCCTGCGTGTCGCCTGAGGTGAAAAGCTGCCGCAAGTCAAGGGCTTTGTCGCTGCAGGACATCCAAGCTGACTCCCCTAAGCTAGCCTTGAAAAAAAGCTCCGGCCGGACTTTGACTCGGTCCACCTCAGCGGATGTTCTCATGCCCCACAAGCCGGCCAGGGCTTTGCCAGAGGCCAAGGAGACACCCAGCAAATCGTTGTCCTTAGCGAAGCCCAAGAAAAAGAAATACGAGTCCTTGCCCAAGATCGACGAGGAGGTCCAGGCCAAAGCCCAGAAACAGACAACCCCCAAGTCCAAGCCCAGCAAGAAAACAGCCGACAAGAAAACGAAATCGACGGCTGCCAAAAAAATCACCCAGGACTCCTTCAGCGAGGAAGTCCAGCGCGCCCTGGCCCGCTCCATCACCGTCCTGGCCCAGGCGGTCAAGTCCGCGCCCGCCGAGCAAACCGCCGTCTTCAACAACGCCAGCGTGGCCTGCAATTCCACGGCCCTGGCCAATGACCCGGCCGCCGATCGGGCCCTCCCCGTCAGCTCCTCGGTGATTCTGCTGTCCTCCAGCAGCGACAACGACTGCACGGCCGTGACCTCCACCACCGGCCAGGAGGAGGCCGGCTCGGCCAAACCGCAGGCCAAGGCTCCGGCCAAGAAATCCCGCAAGGTTCCCGACCCGGGCATCCTGTTGCATACGCCCGCCCGGGGCCAGTCCAGCTCGTCCACGGGCTTCGTCCTGACCGAGAACAGTTTGGCGGGGATTTTGGGCCCGGAGAATGCCCGGCAGTTCCTCAAGCATTACATTGGCAGCCGGAGCTTTGACAGCCGCTACGCGGTTTATTATCAGCCGCCGAAGAGCAACAAACTGAACTTCAGCACCAGCGAGAGCGACGAGGACATTTTCGAGCGCTGCCAACGCTACGGGACGATCAATGCGGTGATCGAGGAGGAGAGTTGAATTTAAGTTTTAAAAATTGTTTATTTCATTTCTCGCAAGTTACAAGTCGATAAAGTGATAAAGTAAAAAAAAACATAATACGATAAAATATAATAATTAATAAGGCAAATTGTTCGAGACATCAAAACAAAGGATTCTCCGAGATAAATGAAATAAAAATGGAGGCGATTTGTTAATTTCCTTGTGGTTGATTTTATGTACAGAAAAGAGAAACCGAAAAAATAAAAACGCCACGCGAAACACACGAAAAAAGGATTACAGAATACGCATAATTGGGGGATGAGGGGAAACTAAAGGTAACACAAGGCCACTCCGGCAGGATCTACACATCGATCTGGAACGGAGAGCCGGGTATATGATCCTCGCCCCATTTGATAATCAGCACATATTGGCCGCGGTCGCGCACCAAATACTGCACGTTGTAGTTGTTGTGGCCCGCGTGCTTCACATGGAACTCCTCGCAAGGACCCTTGGGCCCGTACATGCCCATGTACAGGATGTTGTTGCCTATAGAAAAAGGGAGTTGTTAGGCGAATTGGAGGTGCCTGGCTGTGCTAAACTCACCCGCATCGGTGGCGGAAATGGAGAACTGATTCTGCTTGCCCATGTAGGCCTTTTTGAGGCCCATGCCCTTGGAGACGACCTTGCTGGCGTCGGACTTGAAGGTGGGCAGATGGACGCCGGTGTTCTTGCCGCCCTTGGCCACCTTCTGCACGGTCTCCACAATGACCGTGGAGGTTTCCTGGGCGCCCTCATCGGCCAGCTTGTCACCTGCCAAGCAAAATAGAATCAGCTTAGCCTGCTTGGCTGGCATCCTTTCACCTACCTATGGCCTGGACCTTGAAGGGCGAGCCCACAATATGCATGTTGTTGTATTTGACGGTGATGTAGTGCTCGCCAGGCAGCAGCGGCGTGTAGCGCACCTTGTAGCCCTCCTCGACCTCCGTGCAGTCCATGGCCACCTTGGAGGGCCCGTCAATGGAGACGGCCAAAGTGCCCACGCCCGCGTTGCAGGTGTTGATGATGAAATCAGCCTTGTGTCCGGTCTTGACCTCGTCGAGGCCATTGCCGGTGGCATGGACGGCGGCCGGGTCGGCCACATCCTTGCCCACCTTGATTCTGAAGGGCGAGTCGGGTATGTGGACGCCGTTGAACTTCACGTGGATGGCATGGATGCCATTCTCGCGTGGATAGAAACGCACCGAGTACATTTCGCTGTCAATGCCTTGGATGAAGCAATCGTCGTCTGTGCCGGAGGGGGCCACAATCTTGGCGTCCAGCTCGCCCTTGGCGCCGTTCTTGCGCACCATAAACTGGTAGGGGGCATCGGCCTGGATGTTGCCCTGGGGGAATTGCTGGACCTCGAGCTTGTGGGCTTCGCCGGCTTCCGGGGAGACGTAGACCTTGAAGGGCGAGTCGGGTATGTGGCGGTCGTTGAACTTGAGGCCGACGCGGTACTCGCCGGGCTCGGAGACCTTGTAGGAGACATCGCAGCTGCCGTCCTTGCGGTCCTTGAACTCGATGTCGGCCTTGCTGGGGCCCTCCACGGAAATGGCCAGCGAGCCGCCGCCAGCCTCGCGGGTCCACACATTGAACTCGGCCGCCTCGCCCACCACACCGCGCTCCAGACCAGAGCCGCCGGCCTTGACCAAATGGCTGCCGGAATCGCGCAAAGGTCCGACCGTGAACTGGAACGGCGAGCCGGGTATATGCATCTCGGAGTAGCGCACGGAGACCGTGTGGACGCCGAGCTCTTTAGGCACAAAGTGCACGGAGTACAAACCGTCCTCCACCTCCTGGATCTCGGCATCCTCGGTCACGTTGCTGGGCGAGGTGACACAGGCAGCCAGGTCGAAGGAGGTGATGCCGGGCATCTTGAAGGTCAGCTTGCATTGGCTGCCGATCTCGGTGATGGGCACAGCATCGCGCTCCCGCTGGATCTTCTCGCGCTTGCGGTTGCTGCCCTCGCCGGACACCTTGACGGTGAACGGGGAGCCCTCGACATGGTGATCGGCGAACTTCAGGTTCACAATATAATAGCCGGGCTCGGTGGGCTTGTAGGAGATGTTCAAAGTGCCGTCGTCCTTGTCAGTGCACTGGATCTCGGCCTTGCTGGGGCCCTCGATGGAGACCGAAAGGCCGCCAAAACCGGCATTGCGTGTATCCACGGAAAAGATATTATCGCTGTGGGTTTGGCCTTCTTTGAGGCCCGAGCCGGACACTTTGACCTTCTTGGCATCGCCGACCTCGCGCTCGCAGACTGTGACCTTGAAGGGGGAGTTGTTGATGTGCTTGCCCATGCGCTTGACGGAGACCATGTGCTCGCCAATCTCGCGGGGCGTAAAGGAAATGCCAATGTTGCCGGTGGGCATGCGCTTGAGGAAGCAGGGCTCCTCGAGGCCGCTGGGGGCCTGGATGGAGGCGTTGAGGGCCCGCAGATCGTCGTCGGTGATGTCGCCGGGCATGGTGACCTCCGAGCAGCTGCCCACGGAAATCTGGTTGCGTTTGCGGCCCTCGCCGGTGATCTTGGCGAAGTACGGCGAACCCTTGATGTGCTTGTCGCCGAAACGCACCGACACTTGGTATTCACCCGGGGCAGTGGGCAGATATTGGACCGACACAGTGCCGTCTTTGTTGTCATGGTAGTTGATCTGAAAAGGCAATAAATTTAGGGAATTTCAAGGAAGAATTCGAACGACTTACATCGGCCTTGCTGGGTCCTTCGACGGCCATGGTGAGGCCGCCAGCGCTGGCTCCCTTGGTGGAGATGGTGAAGTTGGCCGGCTCGCCGGTGACGCCGTGGGTGAGTCCTGGGCCGTAGGCAGTCACATAGCCGGATGTAATGGAATCCACATGGAATTTAAACGGTGATCCTTGCACCGGCTCGCCGTTGTACTTCACCACCAGTTCGTGTGAGCCTTCCTCGCGGGGATCGTATTTCACGGACACGGTGCCATCGCGGTTGTCCTGGATCACGGGCTTGTCTATCTTACCACTCGGCATTCTGACTTCAGCTGCAAAAAGCAGAAAATATAACGTTATTTTCCACTTGGTACAGTTGATCCCTCGGCCACTAACATAACCTCCAAATTCCGTGTTAAAAAATAAATAAATTCTTTAAGTAAATAAGTTTTGAGACCCGTGGAGCCGATCGCAGTCATTTATCTTAATATTTTTCATATTTCTAGATGTCACCAGTTCTATAATTGACATAAATATCAACCGAATGCGTAAGTAGCAGCCGCTTGTTTTTGTAGGAAAGAACGAGAGAGCGGAGGGAACATGGATTTCATTTTAATAATGCGTGCCATTTTTTATTATTAAATCTATTTTTGTGTTTCGTGTTTCGAAATAGTTCAGGGACATATACAATTTCTGTCAGGGGGCTCTTAATTCATTTGCCCAGATGTCGGAATCGACGTTTCGCTTTTGCACTCGGCCAACGCGAAAAACAGGACGAACCGATCGAATGTATTCAAAATTTATTCACTTTGCACTTTGAAATTTCCACCTACATATTTTTAAATTTATTAGTTATTTATTTAAGTCCTTTGGGCTGCTGCTGGTTACTTCCTATCAGAACGAATGCTTCGCGCTAACTGAGCCGATCGCCGATCCGTGTCGCTCTAAAGAAATCTCCACCGCCGCCTACAATTGCGGGGCAAAAACAAAAGCCCACATGATTCCCGAAAAATATACACGCTTGAGGTCAAATATAGGACACACTCCGAGATCTTCGGGCATAGAATTCGCCTATGTATCATCAACAAGATCCGAGCATCGGGTATATAAAGATTCGGCCAGAGTTTCTTCCGCCAGATGCTGGAAAACTTCAGCACGTGTGTTGGGAATTTTGAGTATTTTTGGGACAAGATTTTTATGGTTTTTCTGCACACAAATTTTCCGGCTGCTGTCAAATCGAAAATCATTAATTCTAAGTGGTCGTAAACTCGACCAAGAATACACAAAATTTCCAATCGATTGAGGGAAGTAAATAGAAAAAAGTTATTTTTTCCCAGCGACTAATTAGATCCGAAAAAACAAAATAGCACTTAATTTTTTTATATATAAATATTACGAATGGTATAATAAATTTGCCCAGGGATTTCGTATGCAAATCCCAATCGAGCAGCTAGAAATTCTTTATAGTTTATTTACAAAATAAAATTTCCCAACCCCCAAAATAAATCGCGAAAAACAAAAGACTTTGAGCGTCGGGCACAAATAAATCAGAGAAGTGTGTCGCGTGTCAAGGAATTTTTCCCACGATTTATGAGAAAATAAGACAATCACTTTTTCCGCCGGACAGCCGGACGGAGGGCGTTGACCAGCGGCCGGTGGGCTTTTTGAAAAAAAATTTATAGCCATCTTATCGGCTGACGGACGAGGCCTGCAATTCGGCAGGGCAATTAAATAGGAATTTGCGGCCATCCATCAAGAGTAAGGGAAAGGAAAGGTAGGAAAATCAAAGATTTCCGTCGCCAGATAAAAGGCCGAAATAAATGGGTTAATAGACTTTTTTCGAGAGGCCGCTCAAGTGCAAATTTGCGGGCGTTCAGCTGTTCGCGTTCATAAACCAAATGACATGTAAACTTTTTGAAGAACCTCAAGCGCCTTGCAAATTAACAAAAATCCAACCAACCCCCAACCCCACCCCCGCGGACGATCTAGAAACCAAATCAAATAGAGCAAACCAGTGGGGGAATTTTGTTCTTTATAAAAAAAATCGCTCTAAATTTATCGAATAGCGGACAGAAGAACGGCCAGAGTCATCATCAAAATATCTTATTATTTATGTTTCAACATTTGCTGCTGTCCGCCGCCCAAGTCCCCGGCTGCCCAGAACATTGACGCGCTACCCCCACCACCGCCAGGGACCTCAGCGGCCATTGAAGCATGGGAAACTGCTTTGGCGTTGGCATCTCTTTGGCATCTAATGGACGCTGGCAATACAAATGAAAGATTTAATGACTCTCTCTCGTCCGACGACGAGGCGATATATGTTTTCGATATTTCAGCGAAAGGAATCATTTTCGCATAGCGACCGATCCATAGAAAACACTGACCAGCATAGAAATTCAATTCGATCAAATGGAGCAGTTTTTTTTAAGAATCTTTAAAGAAACTCGTAAGTTTCTGAAATTGGATTCTATTGAGCTTGGAATTTGGTTTTAAGCAAAGCAACTTGAAGTTTGTTTCGTGGAGAAGGTTTCTTTTTATCGGGGCCTAAGATTCGGAGGTTTCCTAAGATCTTCAATGCAACCTTGGTCTTTAGTTTTATTCTTAGGGTTTCTTTATCGAAAACTTGTGAATCCAGCTACGTTTCGAAAAATATTCTTCAAGATTTGAAGGTTTCCTAAGACCTCCACCAAATGCAATGCGAGAGCCCGGGAATCTAGCTACGTTTCGAGAAATATTCTTTAAGATTTGAAGGTTTCCTAAGTTCTCCAAATTCAACTCAAGTCTTTAGTTCTTTTCTTAAGGTTCCTTTATCGAAAGCCCGTGAATCGAGCTACGTTTCGAAATATATTTTTTAAGATTTAAAGGTTTTCTAAGATCTCCAATGCAACCCTGATCTTTAGTTCTATTCTAAAAAGCTTGTTTATTACAATAAAGAATCGAAAGCCTGTGAATCGATTTAAGATTCGAAAATTATTCTTCAGAATTCCAAGGATTATCTGAAATGCCATCCCCACCATAATTAATTCCTTTGTTTGCCAGTGTAAACGATCAACGGCCTGGCAGGCGATGATCGTCGTTTCCAAAGCACTAAAATTCAAATCCCAGCCAAATGAATTTTACGCTTCGTTGCAAGTTCTGATAATAAATCATAGAGAATAATTTTCAACTACAACGCCGCCAAGATGAACGGACAGCCGCCCCGGACAGACTATAGCCATAAAGAGAGACACTTTTGAGAAATTGGGGGCCATAATTTAAAAGTCTTGAGGACCCAACGCTTGTGGTTTTTGGGGGGCCAAGCGCCGCCTTCCATCAGTTGGCCAACTTTCGGTGTCATTTTTGTCATTAACACAAATGAAACATTTCAACGGGGGACGTGTGTAATTTGCGGTTTATAGAATCCAAAGGTCAGTAGAAGATCCTTTTTACCTTGATGTGTAACAATGTAAAACGATGATTTGAAGTTTAGTGGGAGAAAGTCTGAACCATTTAATCCTTGATTCAGCGGTATGATGGCCTCGTCAAAGTAGACGCTGGTCTTCTCGACGTGATCGCGTTCCGATACCGTTACTTTGTAGAATTGCGGACGAAAGAAGTACGAATGATCCGCCCAGGTGGCTGGTGGTGCGGGTGGTTTTTCACTTAGCCAACTGAAGTGCATTTTTTGATTATAATGTTTTTTTTTCGGGATACGGCGGGTATTTCAATTATCGCACGGGTTTTTAGTGGATTTTGAAATAAAGACACTTAGAAAATTATAACAATTTAATTTTTTAAAACACCAAAGAAATTAAATTCAACAACAACACAGCAAGGACACGACTCTCGACCAGACAAAGCCGTTTAAAGAAATCTCAACGTATCCTTGCTGTATTGTGATTAAAAAAGAAAAAAATAAAGAGGATCTGAAGAAATTTGGAGAGTTTTCCACTCACACGTTGAATTAAATTAACACAAGTTATATAATTAATTTTTCCAATTCTTTCAGTCCGATTTTTTGTGTGTGATTTGAAGGTCCTACGAAAGTCCTTAATTGGGTGGTGGGGGGCTTTGATTTATGGTCTATAAATTTGCTTAATATGTAATTTGTGTGATTTACGCGAACGATCTGTTTCTTTATTGCCAGCGACGGTCTGCAGGTCCACGCGTCTCCACGTCCCGATTTCAAGTGAACGTAGGCAGTTCCAAATTGGAATTAAGGCCAAAATATAAAAGCACCCGAGTTCCTACCAGAGAGATGCGTCTCTGTCCGCCGCGGCAGCGGCAGAATCATAGATTAACACACACACACACACGCACACACACGACGGTTGTATGGGCTATAAAGCAGCGGCGATCCAATGAGGGGAAAACAAATATAAAAGATAGAAAATTGGAAATATTTGCTATGCGACTGATGAGCATTGGATTTTTTTTTTTTATTATTCATTTCTTTATGACATTAGCGAGAGAGGGATACGTGTGTGTGTGTGGCACACACATGGGTGTGTGGTAGGAACAGTGGCCAATTCGAATTTCGAACTCGAAAGGTGGGAAAGTTTGATCTTCCGATCGACGCATAAGATCGACCATATAAATATACTAAATGGATCTATATATAATCTTAATATATATATTTTATATTGATTGGTCTCTTATCGTTTGTAAATTGGTAAAAATCCGTTTCTATGGGCTCGAAAGGAAATTAAATTTATTACTTGTTGCAAACAAAAAAAACGACGATGCCAAAAATTTATTAATATTTGATCGTTAGTGCGAACACTCGCCGAACGTTGGGTATAAAAATAAAGCCCAGCAGACATATAGACAGATA
This sequence comes from Lissocephala sabroskyi, assembly GCA_037075105.1. NCBI lineage: Eukaryota > Metazoa > Arthropoda > Insecta > Diptera > Drosophilidae > Lissocephala > Lissocephala sabroskyi. Next base: position 66,411 of record JBAMCP010000254.1, read on the forward strand.
GACATATAGAAATTTGGATTTTTATAGTCGCGACATCGGTATGGAATGCGAAAACTCAGATATCCCGCGCTATAGAAAATCTACAATTTTATTTGGTATTTGAAATATGCGACAAACACTTTGTCAATATCTCCATATATACCGAAATATATTTGCCGTCTATAGCTTTTGTGATTCAATCGATCGGCCAAACGAACATCCCAAATTCAATTGATTTTTATTCCGAATTAAAGACTTCCCTCAATTTTCAGATTTCTCCAAGCAATTGGCTCATGTCAATCAAATCCGCGAGGCAGCTACAAATTGACAATTCAAAAATAAACACCGGAATACCAGAAATTAAAGGAATCTTAGGAATCAGTCGATGAGAGAGGAAAAGGAAGTTCCTGAAGGTATTTGGGTTTAGAGATTTAGGAAAGGAACTCTGCAGACTTTCCGAGTAGATTTAAGGGGACAAGAGGCGCCATAATCAGAAGTTGGGATCAGAAAAACTTTAAAGATAAAAAACTCATAAATTCCTACATAAATAAAAGGAACTTTAAGAATTGTTCTTGATTTCTGTCTTCAAAGCTGAAGAACTCTTTGAACTGAATAAAATCGAATTTTTTGTGATTTTTAGAAGATCCTTGGAAATCTTGTGAATGGTGAAAGCTTTTTCAACAGAATAAAATCGGAGCCTAGGCATTTTCTTTGTGATTTTTAGAAGATCCTTGGGAACTTTGGAACCGTGGAAATGCGAAGGTGGAGCGGCTGTGGCAGTCAGTGAAAAATCAATGCAACAAATGCGAGACAAAAAATATCATTAGTGGAAAACGAATCATTTAGAATAAACCATCTTCAAAGGAAATGGACCGAATTAGCAGCGGGTGCATCAATAAAAATCCCCACTACAAAAACCGAACAGGCGACATTTAAGCAGTTGCCAGGACAGCCCAGAACCCAAATGGAACGTGGCCAGTCACACGGTCCGATGTTTTGGACCCAGTTTCGTGTCGCGATGGCGGGGAAAAATGTTTGAAAATCTCATGGAAGCGTGAAAAATCGAACAACTATGCCGAGGAAAATGTCTGAGGCTTTGAAATTGTCGCCGGGCGAAAACTTATTTATTGATTTGAAAGAAAAATAAACAGGCAGACAAATTTCGCTCGACTGTTCGATAAATTGCCAAAATTGCCATTAATCAACGCAAAGTGCACAGCCGCCCATAAATTTGACAGGCAAACCGAATAAATTCCCAGTAATTACCACACGAAATGCATTTTTACAACGGCTAATTACTTGCGCCAGTCAATGGACGGAAAACAAAAGAAAATTGGCAACTCGTGCGATGATCTGCACTGCCATCGCCCCCAGAACTGCCACTGTCCGTCCGGCTGTCTAATTGAGTTGTTGGCTGCCACAAATGACCGGCGGCTGTCAGCAGATTAGCCCGATAAGCCGACGAACCGGGAGCACTGCCCACCCAGAAGAACCGAAAGAAATGTTCAGATTTTCTCAGCTTTTCTTCTCACGAATTTATGACAATTGTGTGGCAAATATGATGCCGGTTTATTTTTGGCCCCCCGCTGGTATTTCTTCACAATAAACACGCCAAAATTGCGCACCATAATTTCACAGATTTAACCAGGGAATTTAATTAAATTCACTCACCTGTAACGTTGCCGCCAGTCGTGGGTAGTGGAAGTTTCTCAAAGGCTACGCTGCGGTAGGTTGTCTCGGATTTTCCGTTCACCAGCTGCTCGCTCTAAGGACCAAGAAAGGATAAGGAACCTCCTCCAAGGGCAGTGAGTGGGTGTCGGCTTACCTGAGTCGACGATTGAACCACTTTGGTGGTTTGGCGCTCCTCGATGTATTCGTATTGCTCGATGCTTTCCACGGCCTGCAAAATATTCCAATGTGTGGTAAATTAATGAAATTTCATACAAAATAATCGGCTACGTCCGCCAGGCGTGGAAATATCGCGGCCTCTGGTTATTTTAAACTAATACGAAATTGAGTTGGGCCATTGATTGATCGGTAGATGAGGCAAAGTGCGAAGCTATGGGAGGTCAAACGCACTCATTTGGAATCGAGGAAATGGGGTTGATTGATCGGTTGGGCGATCCAAGAATCCAACCCACCCAGCGGCCCAGCGGGCAGTTTGGTTACATAAGCGAATTATAATGAATGTGAGTCCGCAAATTGCCAATAAATATTTGGCCAATATCTGCGGACGCATCGACAAAAACTCAAACGATAAAAATCACATGAATCGCGGCTATTAAAAGAACCCCAGCCACCAATCAATGGCCCGAAATCTGAATTTTCCGATCTCTACATTTTGCATGACATGCATCAAACGTCATCACATCAAAACCACACACAATCACACACACACACACCAACACACACACTTTTATTGCTCTTTTGGGGCCACCGAAGAACCGTCGTTTCCGCAGGACAAAGGCCAAAAAAATAACTTTAAATTCCGCAAACGGCTGCTGATGCGCGACTAGTTCGTCTGGCTGGCTAACTTTGGCGAATGTTTTAGTGGTCGGCAAAGGCCCCAGCCAGCGGCTGGGAGGCTGGCGATGCTTCCTCTTGGCCTGGTTGCTTTATAATTTCCACTCACACATTGCAGCATTTTTTACAATTACAAAAATTTGTTTTTGCTTATTTTAATTACTTGCGAATCTTTGGCTAGCAAATTCGCTTTCATATTCTCGGTCAGTGTGAGGTGGCGTATACGTGATTTTCGGCATCAAGTGCATTTCGATTAAAAGCCAAAATTCCAACAACAACAACATCCGCACTTTCAATTGCAATGCAAAAACAAAATTTGGAACGTGGGCGCTGATTCATTTCCCCCGCCTCCCCGATCCTCTCCGCTCCTCTCCATCTGGACAGCCGAGCGGTCCGCGGGCACAAGAAATGCTGTCACCATAGTTTTTAACGCCATCACACACACACACACACACACACACATAGAGATATATAAATTTTACGTATAGCTGTGTGTGTGTGTGTGTTGCACCCACCCGGGGGGCTGGCTGGCTGGGATTTTTATACGTTTTTCTAAATTTGTTGGATGCCGAATTCATAAAATTTCAACATTCCCACATTAAATTCTGGCCTCTGGCACAGATGACGCTGGTCTGCTGATCTTTAACTGAATTTCATTTCTAATTTACCGCGTCTTTTATAATCCCGATTGTCTGTGGGACCTCCCAAATCGATGTTCTCATTACTGTTTATACGCCCATTCCCCGATTTATTAGACTT